>JAUZNK010053186.1:0-15673 GCA_035046665.1 Euphysa ruthae
ATTATATAAACAACTTGAAAAATTCTTGCATCACTAAGTACTTGAAGAATTGCATTGGCATGGAGCATTAGTAACATTATAGTTATTGGATATTTCATTTTATAGATACTTTTATTGTATGGTTTGATTATTTCATCAAAGTTGGAGTACTCCTTTTAGCATTAATACATAAATTAATATATTGATAATATATATACACACTATATTGAGATATATATACACACACACGCACGCAAACGCGTAAACAAACAAACACACACACATGTATCACACATAAGAAATATATAACATATTGGTATGTTTACAACCAATTTATTTTCAGAAATTGGACTTCTAAGATACTTAAATTAATCGTAAATAAAAAGGAGACTGAGAACAAGGTTGCTGACATCCGTCATATACTTATAAATCTCGCATAAAATAAATTTCGAAACCAGCTGTATAAGCTGATATGGAAGGAGAATCAAGCTTAATTTTAGTTAGCTCTGAATTTTACACAAGTTATACTTACTTTATGTTAGTTCTTAGTTTTTTAACAAGTTGTACGTTCACATCTGCCTCAAGAAGAGCTGCACAAATCTCTTTGAGCATCAAGTTCAAAACCTCCTCATTTATAACAGTAGCCTTGCTTAATGAATTCAGAGCATTAGTTATCTTTCTTCCCAAATCAGCTAACACCATCTTGAATGTTGTTTTCAAACAATTTTTTTATTTAAAATTTTATCTAAAAATGTATTTTAATTTTAGCAGCCTTCTAATTAGCACCACACCTAGAAAAGTGGTGCTTATTAGAAAAATAGTAATAATCAGAACAGAAGGATAGTTATACAATACACAATTGATTTTTAGCTTTTAGATGATAAAAAATATGTCTTTCACAAGTGTTGAAAGGCGGTTCTGTAAAAAAGCAACTGGCAGGAGCAGGACGAAAACTTAGAATATTGATGTGGTTGAAAACATATTGAATTGGATTCACGAGCGCAGAAAGAATAAACTTCATGTTTCCAGAAAGATGATAAATCGTAAAGTAATCATCGTAATAAATCGCTTAGCTGGAAGCCATCATTTGAAACCCCACAACTAATAATTGCAATGGATGAGACAGCAACATGGGCGGATATGGTGTCCCAAAAAACAGTTGGTGCAGTTGGTGCAAGAGAGATTTGTCTAAAAACAAAGTAAGGTAGAATATCTGTGTGTCTAAGTGCAAAAGCCAATGGTACAAACCTAAAGTCCTTCATAGTTTTTGGTGAAGTAAAACGGGAGGCAGCAGCATTACATAAGGAGTAAAAATCATGCTGTATTATTATTTTGCCATCAAATTCATGGATGAATGAAAATCAAACTTTAGTATGAGGAAAATGTGATCAGAAAATTTTTTTTTGCACCTCAAATTTTAGCCTGAGATTCATTTCAATGTCACTTAATGGACTCTGTTAAGAAACAACCGAGAGATAGCAAAGTTGTCTTTTAGATGTGTCAAATTATCTTTTTTAAGTTACCAGTAAATTCAAAACAAGTGCATGAAATACACTTCAATGTAGTATCAGTTCTAAACTTCTCTTACTTTGAGCAAGAGTTGAAATGCAGGAGAAATTACATGTGGTAGAATTAATTGGTGAAATTCTAACATTTTGAAAATTCATGTAAATATAACGAATGTGGCAGAAATCTCAACAGGTAATATCTATTTTACATTTACAAAAAAGCCAAAAAATCATTCTACAAAATCAAAGAATACACAAGGAAGAACCAGATGTAATAATACATTAGCAGAATTCTTGTCTAACTAATACACAATAAATTTAATTTTTCTAAGAAAGTGAAATTTCAAACTGGGCTGTGATTATTGAGAATTGATAAAAAGAATGTTTAAACTAATATTATTTCAAAGAAAAGAATACATGAAAATTTCAAGTATGCCTTCAAAAGATATATAAAAATGAACTTAATTTGTCTATACTACATAAAAAAAAATTTCACCACAACATACATCGCAAGACTCTCCTTCAGAGAGTATTTTTTTCTGAGAAGTTAGTCCGAAATGATGGTTTTTGATCTGGATTTTAATAACCTTCCTGATAAAACATTAAAATGAATTTTTTTCCTTGTGTTCATATATTCAAAAAACTCACAGAATTGCGTAAACTTCCCCTTCAAGGGAAATCTCTTCATGGTATTTTTGATTTATTTTTCAGTCATTTTATCGTTTTATTTTGGAAAATTTTTATTCCTATACCGAAAAATGGAGATCATGTATCATGCATCTTTAGGGTGTCAAAGGTAAAAGTAACTCCGAATGATACAAGCATAAACACTTTTGAAAAAATGTCAAAAGCGAATACTTTTTCAGCGTCTTTGCAGTTAATTTCAGGTGGAGAAAAATGCAATTTACACCAATTCGAACAATACATAGAATTTGATTTGATTACGTATCTAAGTTATTTTTTGAAAACCAAATAAGAAAAAAGCTACTGGGTTAGATTGCATTTCATTACCAGATTGTTCAAAATCGTTATCAAAACTTATTTGATAAAATTTTCAATATCAACGCAGTCAGTTCCCAGCCTCTGTAACCAAGTGAAGGTAGTTCAAAAATGTTCAAAAATCAGGTGCATTCAAAAATCCCGAAAACTTTCAACCAATATCCATTTTGCCTATTGTTTCAAAAATATTGGAGAAATATAACACACTTATGATGATATACTTAGAAGAAAGCTCGTTGAAACATTACTAGCTGACGACATCAGACGGGAAGACCATAATGGGAAGTTAACCGGTGCAGTTTTTGGTGATCTTTCCAAAGCATTCGATAGTCGCAGCATGTTAATAAATAACCTTTATTCTTATGGTATTCAAGGTGATGAACTATAGTGGTTTACAAGTTATTTATTTGAACGAACTCAGTTGAGAATCAAGGTTTTTATTTTGTCAAACGAAGCATGTTTATTCTCTGGTGTACCTCAAGGGATCTATTTTAGGTCCACTACTTTTTATTTTTCGTTAATGATTTTTAAAACCAACTGAGATATCCAAAGTTGGTTAAATATGTTGAAGATACCGTGCTATATTTTTAGATAGTTTCATTGTTATAGAGAAAAAGTTAAATGAAGATCTCGAGAAACTATCTAAGTAATTTGATGAAAACGATCTACCCATAAATCTCAATAAAGACGCAGTTAACAAATTTTGCTTTTATTGAAAGACGAGCAAATTAAATCATTAGGAATTAGTACTCATTGAAGAGTGTTCACAAACATACTGTTAAAGACATATGTCAATTTGTCAAAAAATAGGGACACATGGGGACACATGTTCAAAATTTCAAAACTCTGTTTAAAAAAACAATCATGCAATACAAACACGAAACTTTTCATTAAAACTGCCGAAGGTTAAACAAAACATAGCTACAAACACTTTCTATTTTAGTGGTGTAAAACTGTACAACGATCTTCCAACGTTAATTAAGAAAGAAATTAATTTTCAACATTACAAAAATTTAAATAATTTTTACTCTTAATTTCAATAATATATCATTTAACAGGATAAACATTAATAACAGCATTGTATTTTATTTTGATGACGTTTTACATCCTGTATAAAGATTTTTTACTAGTAACATTTTAACTAATAATAATAATGGCTTTTTATTTATCTTTTACTGTAAAGTTCTTTTTGAGTAAAATTACCAAAAAAAGCTATTCTATTTATTAATTGTTTTACCATAAAAAAAAAACTTTATTCCAGTCTTTTTTGTTTTATTTTTGTTAAAGAATGTGTTGTCTTATAGCGGGGAAAAAAATGCAAAATGATCTGAAATACTTGATTAGATAATTTCCAATTACTTTAGTGATGTATTAAAAGTATTTTGTAAAAACATCATCAAGTAGCAAAATGAAAGAAAATTCAATTGGATAACAGATTCTTTGTGAAATCTAATTGAAACTGCTGTGGTTAGTCAAGGTTACTTTACCATAACCCTTCTTTATAATTTGATTATTGTCTTGGACACACATTCATGGTTTACCCGTTTAAATAAAAGGCTAATAAATAACAACAGTGGAATAGTAAAAAATCTATATTTCTAGTAATAGCTATATGCCATTTAAATTATTATAGAAGTTCCTTCACGAAGGTATATATAGTTTGTTGAAGTGTATCAAAGCTGCATGTGTGCTTTCTATGCACATATTGTAAACAGGATGAATGGGCTCCTAAAAAAAAAGAAACATTATTAATTTGAAAATTAATTCGGTGAAATCCCAAAAACAAATAATAGGGGCAAAATAGAAAAGGATGAACGAAAAAATTGATGAAAAAAATGTGGAGAGAATGAAAAAAATATATATAAAATATGACAAAAATTTTTAAAATATTTCATTTTCTTTATCGTTGGAATGATTATGGTATTAAAAAAAGCTTTTTACTTATAATATTTATAATATTTTTTTGGTATTTATAAATCATTATAATGCATTAATTAATAATGCATCTCATTATTTTATTCATAGTTAAATAGCCCCGGAGTGGCCATAACGAGGTTATGATGCTAAAATTATTAGTAAATACAATACTCACTATAAGGTTGTTTGAATTTCCTTTAATGTTTGTATTAGTAACACCATCACCAATGAAATGTTCTGCCACTGACAAACCGCTGAGACAGTAACATGTATGGTAATAGTCACGTGATCTAAAGAATACTGACTAATATTAATCATGTATTTCAGAGTATAGCAAATGATGGTGCATGAGCATGTGGTCTAGTCGTTAAAATTTTGGTTAATACCAAATTCGAAGTTAATGAATCTAAGGTTTGGCCATAGTATGGGACAAGTTTGAAGATAACTTATTTCTCATAAGTTTTGTTATAGCTATTTATTACCTTATTTCTTTTTTATAGCTGAAGTATATAACAAAAAAAAAAAAAAAAAGAAAAAAAAGTTGGTGTTTGCATTCTCCTGTAGCACTTATGGTTTAGATTTTGAGTTGGCTCTCTCAACTGTAACTAGTAGATCAAATGATAGATAGACTCTGGTTCATAAAGGTATTCAAACCACCACCACATCGGTAGGAAACATATTATATACAAAGGTTTACCATGTTAAGCAAGCAGTGAAAGGACTGACACTTGCATGAGAAGTTATATGATAACTCAAACGAAATACAAAATAAAATCCAAAAAATCTATTAATCTACTATAAGCTATTATGATATCCTTCAAACTGTAAAAAGGTATCTTCCTTAAAAAAACAATAAAAATTCATTAAAAATACTCACTTTCCTGGTTTGTCTAGTAAACCACCGTGTAGACTTTGACAATTCACAAGTACGTATTCTTCTAAAGCCACTAAACAAATAAATAAATTTAAATGGTCGTTACTTTCCATCACCTTCAAATAAAGTCAAACATTACTTTTAACAAGAACAAAAGCATTGGATCCCAGCAAAATGTCAAAAAATATAAAAAAAAGATAGCAATCAGAGACTTTAATAATGATAGAAATATCTGTGTTCAAAATTCCTTTATGTTAGTATTGAAAAATAAAATATCTACATAAAGAACGCATTCATACATAAAATGAGATAATTAGGTATTAACAGATTTTTAATGAAATAATACTGTAAAACTATTATATTCAACTATCATAATATATGCGAAATAAAGTATTTTATAAACATATGGTTAGTAAAATTAAAACTCAGTTAATCTACTAGATTTTTACAGAAGATTAAAAAAAAATAAAGTTGTTTTTAGAGGCCTGGGTGCCTGGCCCAATAAAATTATTGGATATGTTTTCAAACACCGGAAAACTTTATAGCAGAATCCGAAAATATTATCTTCAGAAAAATCGAGATAAAAAAACACTTTTTGACCTGGTCAGAGACAAGAACAATAGCCCGATACACTTTTCACATTTGAAATTTCAAAGCTAAAAAGAAAAAAAATCTATTCAATTAAAAACAAAATATTGGTAGAATTTAGCATAACTTCATTTTTGGAGAAAATTTGGCTCATCTAAAAGCCCAGGTAATTAGCCCAATGAAGTTTTCAAAATGACAGACCTGCTAAAATAATTAAAATAATGCTTTAATGACTAACTGTTATAAATACAAAAAAACTTTTTAAGCCTAAACTGACAAAATCTGGAATATTTGGGATAAAATGGAGAAAAAACTACAAATCTTACTTACACTGATCAAACATCCACTTAGAAGTACTCAAGTTTTCATCATCGTACATCTGTAAGATACTATGAATAATAGGAAATATACCACCTTGCCAAAACGAGTAACACCCATCAACCAACTTGTTTGTGCGACCCTTAAAAAAAAAACATTTAGGAGGTTTACTTATTTGCTTTTATACAAAGCAAGAAAATTGTTGTCATTGGAACATGAAGGGTTAAAAGAAAAATCATAAATAATAGAAGAATAAACCAATTAGCATGTTTTTTTTTTGCGTGAAAAGAAATATTTTCTTTGCAAAATATGGGTAAGCTAAATGTGGAAAAATTGCATCAAGATAATAGTATTGTCAGCAAAACTATTAATATAATCACCAATATGTCAGTTTGAAAAGAAGAACTCATTAACATAATAATTTGATGGAAAAAATAAACAAAGATTTAAAATAGAAAATAAAACAACCTGAAAGCCACCTTCTAGTTTCATCTGTCGAAAAGCAGCCCATTTCTAAAATCATGTAATCATTATATATACAATGCAAGAATATATCGGATAAAATTTGATACAAAAAAAAAATTTAAGCTATTAAAGTAGAGAGTAACTGTGACTTATTTTATATTTTTACTAATAAGCATAGCTGCAAACCTGAAAAAACTTAAATGTAAAAAATTTAAAAGAAAAGAATACAAGCTTTAGTTTAGTTAATGTTGCATACTCATTAATCTTGGCCGTTATTGCAGCATAAATAATGATGCATATTTATTAATCTTGGCCACCATCGCAGCATAATTATTGACATATATTTACTTTTCTTGGTGGTTATTCTACCATAATTAATGATGCATATTTAATAATTTTGGCTGTTATTCCAACACAATTAACGATGATCATTCATTAATTTTGGCTGTTGTCACAGCATAATTAGTACTTTGAAACGGTTTGAAGCAGCTTTTAGCAAAGTTCTTCTCAGATAGCAAAAAAATATAAAAAAAATTTTTTTACTCGTTAGGAAAAAAGAAAGAAATTTAAGACGAAATTTAAGAGGTTATAAATACATAATCTTGATATTTGAGAAACCTTAAAAAGTATAAAGGTAAAAAAATTCTTTTTTTTTCGAATTATTAAAATTTTAATAAAATTTTTAAAATGAAAAATAATAAATTTGGTGTTTTAATAAATTTCAAAACAAAGGTAATTTTCTTCCAGCTGATTTTTCCCCTTTAACTCTAAAGGGTTTCCTCGTTTTGCACAGAAACTGTAGAATGAAGAAATATGGTGACTTTTGGTGCAACAAGTAGTGTAAACGAAATTGCACATTTTTATGAAATTTACTCACAAGTAGTTTTTTTGTGTCTGCTAACTGTTCTTGCCCAAGTAATGCTAAAGCAGCATACCCACAGAATGAATAACCTCCATGCGCTTCCAAGCCTAAAAAAATGGTATCAGTAACTATATATTCTAATTATCATTTTAGTTTTCATCACTTGAAAAAAGAATTCCTAAGTTCCAGCCAAAAAAAAATGTTTATTACTTTTTTATAAATTTTAATTGTAATAAAAAATAAATGGGATTTTCCAACAAATTATTATATAAAATACCTTTACTAACATAGATTTAAAACCAACCCTTAGAACTATATGTAAGAACTGATCAAGGTCCTTCCAGGCTGAGGTTTTATATGTTAAGAGCAAATTTGGTAAAAACATTTATTTATCAATAAATGTGTTACTCATAAGCATCTACTATAACACAAATTAACTGCTTCAACACAGAGAAAATTTCAAAGATGTAAAAACCCATATAACACATACAACTCTTTGAATTTGGCATGTACTTGGCATGAAACCTTTTTACTTGTAGAAGCAAATTCCGGATATGTTTGGAACTCAATTGTTTATACAGGTGTAGAAACACATATATGCAGAAATTACCAATGTGATGCTACAAACATTGTCATGACACTTGTAGATAAGATATTTGATTCAGGGAAATTCTTGCATGTAGATAACTGGTACACTTCCATTGAGTTAAGAGATATACAGTGTTAACGTTCAACCGATGTAGTCAGTACCATACGTAAAGATTGAAAAGGCAGATCATTATCCAATACTTACTCACCACAACTGCATGCAATTTATATCCAATGGAAGGCTAAATGTGATGTGTGAATGTTGACATCATGTATTCACAATGAAACAAAAGAAATGTTGCGACATTAAAAAGTAACCCAAATTCCACTTGTAATCGATATTTACAATAATAATATGGATGGCGTACACCGATCCGATCAAATAATGAGTTCCTACCCATTGGAGAAAAATTGTTTGAAAAAATGGTACATGAAATGCTGGGCACTCTGTATAAATACATGTTTTCAAACTCCCAAATACTTCACTGTATGTTGGGTGATTCATTGACTCCATTTCAATTCGGTGTGAAACTGATCTCGGATATTAATGAGAAGTATGGAGAAGATACTGTCCGAGTCTTACCAAAAATCCATTCAGAATGGTGGAACCACATTTTCCATGACATGTTCCTGCAACCGCGAAGAAAACAAATGCAACAAGAAGATGTGTCGTTTGTCGAAAACATGATCCAAATCCAGTTTCGAGGGTATACATTGTGAAGTCTGATTGTGCGTAGTACCTTGTTTTGAGCATGTGAGGATTCTTTGTTTATATATTTTTTTTTGTTATATTATAATTGTTTTGTGAATGAAAACGTTTGATTTTTCACCAAAAACGACAAAATATATTATTAAAATAGCATAAAATGGATTTGTACACATAAAATAGGTCTGCAGAATATTAATTTGGTCTATGATAAGGTAATTAAACAAAATTATATAGCATAAAATATTTTTTAGAAAAAAATTTTCACAAGAAAAATCCTGACTTTTTTGGTATGATGCTATTCGAAAGGATAACACTTAAGAGGTTAACAGATCAAGAAAACAGATAAAATTTTAAATTCAATAATGATAGTGGTAGTGTTTAAAGTTTAGAAAAAAAGAAAGAAAAACTTGATAAGCAAAATTTGAAAATATGACAGCTTTTACTCCAGTTATTGCAAAGCTTTGAACATTTGAAGTTTCATTTGCATCACAAGTCTAATATTTCTCAAACAAGTGTATCATAGTGCCATGCCAAATTGTTGAGCTAAATAATGAACGAATTCATCTATAATGGTTTAAATTTTGTTAAAATACTGCCAATTATATATTGTCGTGAAATACCTCACAAATTCACCTTCAATCTCATTTTCAATAAAAAAAAAAAAAAACGCAAATAAAATTTTTTTCATATTTTTTTCAAGCACTTAAAAAAATTTGCTTGGTTTAGGACCTTCAATTTAGGGAAATAGAATTACAGAAATTCCACTACATATCAACTATATTTCCATGTAATACCATAAATTACCTGGTAATCCACCAAAACCCCCTTCATATGTTTGGCACCTAAAATAAAATATATTAAAGGTGGTTTTAACAAATTTCTCAGCACTGTTGGAATTTATCCTTAGAACAAAATTTTAAAAACTCAAAAAGCAATAACATTGTAAACTTGCTATGACATCACTATACATAGTCATTTGACCTTAACATTTGGAAGTATTCATGAAATAAACTTGTAGAAATCAACAAAACCTGGCAGTTAAACCTAAACACATTTACGGTTATACTAAACTTAATATGACTTTAGTCATAAAAGTCAAATAAAGGAGTTTTGAAACTGTTAGACCCACACTAAAAATTTAATAAAAAATTTGAGTATTTTCATTTAGAAAATTGACAAAAATTTTAAATTTTTAAACTTTTATGTTACTTTATATAAAATTTTAAACAATTAATTTTTGATAAATTGATTGCCGCAGTTTTGCCATAAATTTATTGTTACCAAAGACCCTTTGGTAATATCTAGTCCAATTTCCCTTCAAGGTTATTTAAGAACTCAATGTCACTTTATCTAAAATTGTTTTTCTTTTTGCCTTACCTCAAACTTAGCTGTCTTTTTAGCTGTACAATTAAACTAATATTTGCTATCTTATCTGAAACACTGGAGCTTTAAAAATTTTGTGGTTAAATCATAATGTAAGCTTAAAAAACAATTTGGTTTTCCCTATAGTGGGGTTATTAAGTTGTTATTAAAAAAGAAATATGTATATTTTTGTATCAAGCACATGATTATTTATGATGAATTTCACCTCCATGAACTCCTTCTGCATTACGGACTAAAAACTACAAAAAGATTATATATAGATAACAAATCTATTTGAGCAAAAATGGGCCTAGCCTTTTCACCTAACTTTTTTTTCAGTATTTGACTTCAACATTATAACAGAAATATTAAACTTAACCTTGCAAGCCAAGTTGCTGTGTTGTGAAACATTTCTTTAGTAAAGATATTTGTTAAACGAGAAGATACTAGAGCACAGTAAACACCTCTAAAAACAAAAAATCAGTAGAATATTATTTTTAAAGAACTCAACAAGATTATATATGCACAACTCATCATGTAGAATGTGACCTATTCGCATAATCTGATCTCTTTAAACATCTTAGGCTTATTTCACTTACATTTCCAAAATAAAAATTTATTCTCAATTAAATAAGTGTTTTCAATTTCAATGCTTTCTCTAATTGTTTTCCCAACCAAATAGTTTTGAAAAACTTAAAAGCCACCTAGCTGTAACTAGAATATTTACAGCAAGTGCAACTCTTTTTTTTGATATATATATAATTTTGGGGCATTAAAAAAATTTGGGCATTTAAACTGCTGTAGAAATGAGACTGAAAACACCAATAATTGGAATTTCCATAAATTAAACTATTATGCTTTAAAAGCTCTTATCCAGTTATTTCTTATCTTATACAGTTAGCAAATTAATCAATTAGAAACACACCTGATGTCTTCTTCGCCATCTTTACTCATCGTAAAGGATCCACTTTCTGTTCTTCTACTCAGCAAAAATTTTTGAAGTTTTTCTCTACATCAAAAAATTTCAATATAAGAAATATTTCTCGGCAGAGTTATCATTTTTATCTTTATTCTTATTAAATAACTTCTTGGATTATATTTATTAAACTGAAACGCATTAAATTCCATAAATAAATTAAATGATGATCCATCGTATGAAAATATGAAAGCCATAAAACAAAATTCTTGTCTGACAAACATCACTTGAGACTAATTCAAGTACTGTAAGTTCAAAAGGTTTGGGATCATTTTAAACCTATCAAAAAAGAAATAGCTCATTATTTCTTTTAAATATATATCCTTCTACTTCACCCCTGGTCATCAGAAAAATAGCATATGTGCAGTCATTGCACGCCTAAATTCACTTATTTTCATATGGCGTGCGCACGTGCAGATCTTCATTCAGGTGTGCGATCCTAAATTCTTATTTACTTTTTTATTTTTCAAATTGTATAGTTGTTATAGCTAGCTGTTTGTAAAACGAGTCAAATGTCTCTCTGCTAATGAACTGTAGTTTAAATTAAAGTTTAAAACTTATCTATTTAGCAACAGAAGAAATAAACTACCAAGCATGAGGTGCTCTCCCTCTGTTATGTTCAACAATATAAAAAACTTTTCTGTAAAAAAACGTTTTTGGAAAGAAACCCACTAGGGAAGTTACATAAACAGAATATCTTTTTAAAGAGAAAAAAGTATCAAGCCAATCAAGTTTTTTCTTTTGTATTGGGTAGGGAAACATCTTATTATAATTTTATGTTATAAATATATCTATTTTGTTGCGAGACTTTATTCGCAACGCCTTCCATCTTTCACATTGCTTGAATAATGTATAATTGAGCGATAAACACATTCCGGCGACAAACAAATATTAGCCAATAGATTCTCTTATTATGTTTGATTATCACCAATCAGATATGAATTTATCTTTTAAAAATTTTACACGCAAACTCTTCTTCCTATTAATAACAGAACTAATTACTTGATTATCAATTTATTTATATAATATTCATTTTCTTTATTAGCAGTGTCTTTTGTAGAATTAATTATGCATTTCCATGAATAGGTTATTTCACATAAATATATCGAAAATCAACTTCTTTAAATATCGTTTATTCCAGATAACTTCCAGATTTAATTTGTAAAATTTTATTTAGCAAATTATATAGTAAAAAAAATTATTATCTTATAATCTTAGTAGAAAGATGAGTTTGAGAGATCAACTTCTACTCTTATATGAAAATTTTTATACTTTAAGTAGGTTTTATACATCTGTACTAATATATTTGCAATATATCTATCTATTTTTTCGTTCTGTATTTAAATTTATTATTATTGAATAATTAGGTTTCGTCTGCTAGATGAATTTTAAATTAAATAGGTTTCTTCTCACCATGCTAGAAGAATCTAGAAGAGTCTTCCAAAAACATGACTGTGTAAAATAAATTTTGTTTTTCCCACAATTATATTATATTTTTGTCTACAAAATCATTTTTACACCATGAGTCAAATGTGTCCAATATATTATATCCAAGATTGTAGGTTTAATTTTTAAGACAGCTTTTTTTAATTTTTAATTGTTATGTACAAATGTCAATTATTTTAAGCAGGGTTGTTAATCTGCAGGTTATTTATATATGTGGTTTAACTTTTACCTCATTAAATATATAATAATATTATTTATTATTTATAATAATATTTAAGAAGCCTAAATGCAATTATTATAAAATAAATTATAAAATAAATAAATAAATTAATAAATAAATCAAAATATTTCAATAACAACAGATGAACCAGGAACTAGCCAAGAATAAAATTTAATCTATTAACTTGTAAGATGTTGTTATAAAATCATCTATTGTATTTTTTTAAAATACATAAAGTGATTTCGTTTTCTTTTTCATTTGAATGTTCTTTCTTATTCCCCATAGTTATAGTAAACAATAATTATTTTGCAAGATTAGGCTTCTTTTCGTGTGGAGATAACTATCGTTGATGAAAAATAAATTCCCCTAATTCTCCGTTTCAAAGAAGTCATCATATTTACAAAAAAAATGTCTTAATAAAAAGAATAGCGAACGGCACGTTTCGTGTTTATGTTTTTCTATGTATTTTTTGTCTGGTATTTTTTTAAGTACAAATAAATAAAAATTTAAAGTATTTTAGTAAAATTAAAATGCTCAAGTGATGTTTTTTTATGCCAACAAAATATTCTTAAATTCATTAAACAGAGTTTTCAAATATTATTAAAGACAAAAGTATTTTTTTTTTATTTAAATCGCTTTTACTTTTAACAATCCCACAGTTGCTATATTTATAACTGACATTTTTAATATTAAGTTTTAAGTGATATGCTTGAAAATTATACATCAAAATATAAATAAAGTGATTATATTGCAATTTTTGAGGTTTTTGACAGGAATGGTAGTTCATGAATAATTAATGATGGGGTTAAAATTAATTTTTCATTCATTTTGCATAACGCCTTTCTTTTTAAAAGTGCATTGTTTTTCCAAGGTTTTTTTTTTTTGGTTTATATAAAATTTTATAATCCAAAATTTCCTATTAAAATGCTCTTGGACACCACACCTCTATAATAAATCCAGACGTGCGATGACCACACTCCATTTTGAAATATGGCATGTGTGGGCATGTGCGCGTTCGATCGCACGTCACTCATGACCAGGCCTGCACTTTGTCCAAAATCTTGTTGTAGTTTAACTTAGTAGTATTGGACTTATTTACAATCAAAAAATTAAAAACAACAACACAGCAATTCAAACCTATTAATAGCATTGTAGGCTTCTGGCCAATATCGGCCCAAAATGCATAAAGTGCACACGGCAGCATAGGTAGGTGCAAGGTGTGATAACTGACCAGGGCCCCCTGAAAAAAAAAAATTAAAGCGAAAAAGACAAGTACAGTAAATATTTCAATGAAAAATATAAAGGGAGACAAATGGGATATAATCAATAACCATATGCAGGCCATCCCTGGACTAGTCTGGGATTTAATAAAAAAAAAAACCCCAATCTTGGACCAGTCTAAATTTTGCATGTTTTTTTTTTTTTTTAACCAATTTTCAATTGGTAAACGACTTCTAACAAACGGATGACCAATTTTATTGAATTCTACGTCAAAAAAGAGAAAAGTTTGGTAGTGCAATAGATTTAGAACTAGTTTGGCTGCTTTGAAAGTTTTGAAACTGTAGAAAAAAAATTAGCCAACAAATATGACAATGAAGGGAAACTGAACTTAAAAAAAAAATGGGAAGAGGATGTCCTCAGTAAGTATTTTAGTCATAGAGAGGAGCAGTGTCAGATTATTTTAACAGTTTTTCACACTCTGACAATGAAGAAAATGAAAAATTTTTTTTTTTACCTAAATAACTGAAAAAATCCCTTTTTGTTTTAATATTAACAAATGGGTAAATGAGGATATTGTATTAAGAGACAATGTTTGCCAATTAACAAAATGCTAAGACTAGGTCATAAATATTGAGGTATGTAGATCAGCTGGAAGAATTTTGGTTTTCACAATTTAAAAAGCTTAATAACCTTAATAAAACAAAAACTATTATTTGCTATCAGCAAAAAACCGATATTCTCAGACTTTAATAAATAAAAATGCTTTCCTTTTTGACTGAATGTCAAAAAAAAAAAAATTTACAACATCAAGTCATTTTCCACCAAAGAATTTCAACTTAAGGACTGACACAGGTTGTCTGGCCGAGCTGATAAGGCATTTGTCGTTGGATCCTAGAGCGGCAGCTTTAAACCCACCTTGGAACAAATGATTTTATTTACCATAAGCTCAAATAGGACGTCTAAGTATACCACGACCAAACCCGTGGACCCATCTGGAAAAATAGCTTAAGGCTATTTGTTGGACCCCATGTTCAATATAAATTCTTACTTACTTATTCTTACTGATAATATTTTAAAATAATTCTTACCGAAAATATTTTAAAATTAAATTCTGGTTTAAAGTGTCAAGGACAGGAGTGGAAAACCCACAAAGTTTAAATTTCAAACAGATATAAAATTTTTTACCCCACCTGAGGTTTCAGCAAGTTCCTTTCAATGTAAAGCCGACAATTTTTATAAATTCATTACATTGTGTTCCAGTGTAGTTTTAGACCAAACATTTAGCTACAAACTGACCAATAGATTTTGATTGATGCTTTTCACAGTTTTCTTTTTCTTAACTGAAAAATTGGACACAACATAGGTCCAAACCAGCAAAAAGCTCATGTGAGAATAAAAATTACCTGCAAAACCTCCTGATTCATTGTCTTGGCATTTCACGAGGAAATTTACTACTCTGCGGAATAAAAACAAAAATTTGATCAAATACTTATAAAGATATTTACACAGAAATTACTTGTTTCAAAGGACTGAAATATTTTGAAAAAAAAAAAACTCACAGATGGCAATCCGAATTTGCCAACAGAAGGGTAATGATTTTTACACCATAAAATTGGTAAATCATATAAATATAGATATATA
>JAUZNK010053197.1:0-15672 GCA_035046665.1 Euphysa ruthae
TTTACAGTGTTACAATCATTCCATCCAGAAACTAAGTCGTCAATTTTTTTTATGGTAAAGCGAAATAACACACTTATAGAAATTGTTAAAGAAATAGTCGATGCTTTAAATAACAAAGAAAAAATATTTCAATGGAAACATGCTGAAATCAATGAACTAACTAGTTTTAGAAAAAATATTATTGGAAAATTTCCTGATTTCGAAAATATGAGCATATTTAAGAGCATATTTAAAAAAGTTTACAAAAGTGGATGAATTTTTTGATGAAATAAATTTTTAGATTTATAATCATTTTTACACTAACCATACAATAATGATGTTTGCATAACCTTTTTTCTACGAAAATATAATTTTCAAAATATTAATCGGTTATATATAAATGGAATTTAGTTGAGAACATTTTTGTTGTTCAATATCATTGTTTATTATATGATTATGGTGTGCTCTATTCATTTACGGTAAATTATAAAACAATATATAAGCAATGCCAAGCACTATTTTTGTTTAACTAGACCATCCTAAATAACATATGTTTCCGATCGACCAGGTTAAATAATTTTTTTTTTTGCGAATAATTCTCACCCACATTTATTCTTTTTGGTGCAAATTTATTATCGATTTTCGATTACGAACTTTTGAATTTGGAAAAAGATCTGAAAGATTTATCATTGAATCGGGTAGTGGCTCAATTTAAAGCTCCCACTTTTTTCGTTCTCGGTGGATTTGAACCCATGAAATTTCACATTACATTTCAATATTATTGCAAAACGCTAGGCCAAACTGCCTGTATGGTGTTTAGATATTTATTTGTTTTTTGTTGTTTCATTTTTTTCAAAAACAGAAATTGTTAGAAAAAAATTATAAATCAGCGGCAGGTCAAAATTTAAAGAAATTTTCAATCGTTCAGTGGATCGGAAACATATAAATTATTTAGGATGGCCCTAGGAGTACAAATTCACATTTTATATAACAAAAATATATCGTTTCTCCTATTGAATATTTATTTTTTAGGTCCAATTGGAGGCATTGTTAAATTAACAACATGACCTATCATTTGCCAGGTTGATGACAGGGTATCCATCTGTTTAATAGGCCAAACTGTATTTAAAATTCCCAAATCACGGATTCTTCATATAAATCTTTCGACATGTATGCGAGTTGAGGCTATATCAAAATTCCTGGCTACGTCAACTTCTGCAAGCTGATCATCCTTTCTTTGTTTTGGTCTGTTTAGTGTTACATCTTTTATTGCATAAAGTTCTTGTATAGAAAATCCTCTATCACTCATTATTTAATGCTCTTTTTCAACTAACAAAATTGCACCCGTCTTTTCAATTATTTCAGAATCAGAAATTGACCCCAGGTAAATGTCGCTAAACAAAAGTCCACCTCCATGTGCTGTAATTCCAATAAGTGCTTTCCCAGTTTGCGTATTTTTGTAGTTTGAAAACATGAGAGAGTTAAGCTCAAAATTTGAAACACTCAGAAATTTGAATTCTGTGGCATCTATTACTATGTCTGTTAGACCATGTCCAGTTTCAACAAAAACTTGAGGCATTTTTTGTAGCAAAAACCCTGATGCAGATGTCAAATCGATTTGGTTAAAGATGGTAGGCACAAACAAAACCCAGCCAGTAAATATTCTCTGCATTGTTGCTTTAGAGGTTCCTAAAATGTATGCCATGATGCCTTGGTGAAGACCATGCCTACAAACAGTAAGCACTGCTAAAAGTTATGTTAAAGCATCAATTGATCTTCTATCGTTCAAACTAGAACAATCAGGATAAGGTATTAAGTGTATATACGGTAAAACACAATTGAATATAATATTGAATTGTTCAATCGACAAGCCACATAAATACTGAAAAAGTTTAGGTTGTTTTATTAAGTTTTTAAAATTAAATTCTTTGTTAGTTGATGTTGCCATTTTATTTTGCAAATTTGATATTCTTTTTTTACTTGTTATATTTACAGTTTTTTATTCGTGTATATCTCTGTTTAACGACTTTTTTTCTTTTTGTAGGGGATTTATTGAGTTTTTTGCATCTCTAATTTCATGTTTTAGTCTAGCAATTTCGTTTAATGCTTCATTCAATTTTTTTTTTGTACTGTATTTTTGAGAGCTCTCTTTTTTTGAATTTGATGGAATAACATCTCTTTGTTTGGGATTTCTTGTTTTTTTAGGTCCAGAGTTTATTATTTCAGTAGCAAACTCGTATTTGCGCTTTGCTGTGTTATATTGCAGACTTATTTTAGTGCTTGGATTTTTATATTCTTCCAATAACTTTTTTGCTATTGTATTGATCATCAGGAACAATTATATCTGGTAAAGCAGTAGTACTTTCTCGCCCATTACTCCAGTGAGCACTGCAAATAAATCCATGTTTCCAATTCATTCCAGTTGTATGAAACAGTTTTTATATAAAAATCTGGATGTTTTCAATTCGGGGTAAACGGTAATACTTTAGGGGCTGACCCTTCGAGTCTTTTGACTGAAAGTTGTTAAAGCACAATACTGAAGAACAAGACCATTTCACCATGATCTCAGTTAAATAAAAATATTATAAAAAAACCTATATTATAAATCGCTTTGTTGTTGTTTTCTTAATCTGTCACTACAATGTTTTTGTAAACAAAGCTACAATTTTATTTTTTTTCCCCACATCGTATTAAGTTCTTTACTAGACTCAGCCGTATGAGTTTGGTAAATACAAAAACTTTGACCTAAAGTAGTTCAGACCATCATTTGCGACGCTTTATTTGATCCCGTAAATTACATAGACAATGCTCTGTGTATAAGTAAGAATATCGATAGATAATTGCAAACATATAAAAGAATAATAAAATAACATATATAAAAACGTTAAAAAAATATAGTAGAATTTTTCTTTATCAAATAATCCACCACGTCGAGGGCACTAAGTAAAAAACTAAAATATGTTAAAGATGTAAAATAAGATTTTCAACAACAGACCATAAATTTTGAAAAGTGTGTGTGTGTATTATTTTTATGCATTTGGTTTCTGGATGCTCTAAAATTACAATACGTTGGAAATACGTTATTACTGTTTAGTGTTTATAAAATACCAACCTCTGATTATCACGCTTATCGTCACTGTTTCTACCATCTTCGAAATCTTACAAAATTTCTTTTTTTCCTCGAATTCCAGTAAACAAAATCATATATACGGTGCCTTTAGGTCGATCCAAATATAATAAACAACAAATATTTATGTAGTAAAAACACAAAACAAATATTATAACAAAATATTTCTCATACATGCCATTGTCGGATTCGTTATCTTCGTTCTCTTGGCAAAAAACACCTAATGCATATGTGGTGGATTTGCCTTCATACCAAAGTATTTCATAGTTTCTGTTCACTCTTTTCCTCCCACAATCTTCTGCTGGTGGAATCGGCATATAAGATGATATCTAGCGTCGAGCAATCATATGTTTAATCTAATGAAAATGAACCCTTGAACAGGGTGGCATCGAACCGCCATCTAATTTTTTCAGGTATGGTATTTTTAATTTATTGTTCTTTGATCCATACTTATGCATTTGCATTCTCTGATTTCTTTTTACCATAAACGTTATATAAGTAAGTTTCGATTGCACAAACATCATTTTCGAAAACCTTATCTTGCGTTCCCAGTTTACCGAAGACACATCATTTTCCAACACTAACTGTTTCATTTTTCCTTTTCGAGAAAAGGAAGAAATTTAATCGCAGCCGGTGAAAGCACGATATACTGGCAGTGCGCTGGAAAATGGTGTTGTTGTAATTTGCGTATAAAATGTTTATTCCCAATATTGTAGCAAATGAATCATCCTTCTAGATTTCAACTAGAAAACAAATGAATGATTCTTTAAATATTGGATTTCGCAGAGCTTGTAGCCAGTTCATGAGCCTCTCTTGTGTCTCTCCCTTTATTTGAAAGGGGCACATCAACGCATCTCTCTGAGTTCTTTCATAATCTTTTATTGAGGGTCACATCCAGCTATCACAAATAAAATGAAATACACCCGCTTTACACTATACCATCAAATGTAAATGGTAAGTTTTGGTAGAGGTGAAAGAAAAAAATCGCGTCGATAATATATGCATCTGTAGCGACGGGTGAAGCGGATAAAACCTTTGACTCTAAATACTTTAATAATGTAGATTTTGGAGACTTCTGCAGTGTACTATCTAAGTGACACAGTGAAAGAGGTACATGTGTTAGCGGAAACTTTAGTACTTCATTTATGACAACTTTTTTCTCTAGGGAAAGACAAAGTAGACTGCCAAATAAATCTCTGACCATACACGCTGCAACAACTTTTCCACCTTTTTCTTTTAGTTGATTTCTTTGAATTTCATTGGTTTGTAACTTTTGGGGTTTTATACGCTCTTCAAATCTGGGTGAATTATTAACACACTCTGATATAAATTTCTGTCTTTCTTTTTCTCCAAGACCGCTGATGTTAAGAAAATATTCCGCCGTATCTTTAGAAGCTGCATTTCCTATGCAGAGATTGTAGAGGTTCTGTTTTTTTACATTTTCGTCAAAAGGGTTAATTGTGTCGTTTATCATGGTAATTATCTTTTTAAATCCAGAACATTTTATAATTCTTCAAGTCTTACGTCTTCTTTTTTCGTCATATTCAAAGCTTGGAGCACATGCAAAATTATGGTTGTGCGCAGATAGTCGGATTTAGCACGACGTTAGCGTGCTGAAGTAGAAATGTCGTTGACGAAATACCTATCCGTTGATCTGATGCGTCTGCATTAGTACTTTGTTCTAGTGTTAGATCGATTGGTGTAGCAGAAAAATATTTCGGTGTTCTTTTTGTTGCAAAAAGGCCCATTTTAAAACAATAGGGTGTATCTTGTAATTTCGGTAAATTGTCGTAATACTTCACAGCCCATCGCGCGTAGCTCACGAGGCTCAGTGCCAAAAAAAACATTTGTTAACTTTGGAAAACAAATAATGTATAAATCTAAATCTCCAACTCTGACACTTCTGGTGTAACCGTCATATAGATTTACTAACTCAATGTAATGCATCCAAAACTGAGCTGATTTCAGTGTATTAGGAGCTAATTTAATATATCTAGTTTTAAACATAAAAATAAATATAAATTAAATGATGACAGTCACTAAGACCAGGTAATTTTTAAATAGTGTTCATTTTTTAATATCAGATCTACGCAAGTTCCTTGGGGTGATTTGAAACATGTTTTCCCTTTAATCAGGTTACAAAACTATAGTTTCCCATGAATTCAGTTAGATGAGCATTACTTGATCTTAGATTCATGTCACGATAAACAACAAAATAGTTATATTTATTTAAATAAAAATCAATAATACGAGACAAATATTTAAAAAAAGACATCACAAACGATTTGTTAGGATTATAAACTAGAAGTAACAGTCACTTTTTATTACCAAGGGAATATTGCCATTCTAACTGAATGACTTGTAAAAGCATCAAGAAGATTTGAGCTGCATGAATCTTATTTCAAAGGTATTTACTTATTTTTTTGATTTGCATGTCCATACTTGGAAGTTATTTTTTTTTTTTTTCTTTTCAGTTTTTATTTATTTATTTTTTTTTAACTTTCTTTCCAAGACAAGGGCTTTCAAAAGTGTCTGTTGTAATAAATTTTGTTTACCTGTCACTTTTTGTTTAAGGAATAAAGAAAAAATAAATATTGAAAGTTTAAAAGATAACAAAAAAAGGCTTAATTCAGATTTTAGATAATTCATTCTAAAAAAATAAGGAGTTGAGACAAATTATAAATTTATACTTTGAGGTTTGAAAAATGTATTCAATTAAAAACTGTTGGGGAATTTAATTTTCCATTCGGAAGATTTAAATCTTCCTTAATTAATTTTGTATCAAGGTTTGTTTGACATGGTCTCTCTGGATTTGCTTTATCAACATCAGATTTTCTCATTCCTTATTATAAACCGAAACTATCTGATAAAACACAGTTAAATTAATGTTATTTTGTTGCTCTGTGTTAAAACGGTCAGTGTGATGGAAAGTCAAAGACTACGGCGTTAAGATTAGGGTTTCAAGTTTTCGGTTGTGTTCCCGTGCTATTAATTCTTATTATTATCCTAAATAAAAAGTTCATCAAAAATATCACATCTTCTTGAATATATTAACTTTAAGTTTTAGCATGATTCTTAAGGCAGAAGCTAATCTTACAACGATCTTTTTTGCCTTTTCAAACACTACGCCCATCATAACAATTCAAACACTACGCCCATCATAACAATTCAAACACTACGCCCATCATAACAATTCAAACACTACGCCCATCATAATAATTCAGACACTACGCCCATCATAACAATTCAAACACTACGCCCATCATAATAATTCAAACAATATGCCTATCATGAAAATTCAAATTATATAAATTTTTTTGTCTTAAATATGTTATATATATATATATATATAATTTTTTTTTTGTATCCGTTTTCAACAAATAAGTTTTCTAGAAATTTTAATTCGTCTTGTAAAAACTCTGTCTGTACTGCATAACGTGTAAGCTCGATGTCCAAATCCTTTAAAAACACCGTTCATTATCATTATCGTGACACGAATTTGGTTTTATTTGTACATATGTAATTGCATTTTTTTGGAAGATTTTAAATTCATGAGAACCTGACTTATCGCTATTAATAAATAAGTCAAGAAAGTTGATTTTCTTTTTTGAATGTATATGCAATATTTTTGTGCTTATTATTTGGTATTGGAAGAAAATGATCGGCATCTAGGTGATTATCAAAACGAGAGTGGCTATCATCGACATATCTTTTAAGAGACTTAACATTGATAGGCGGGTTGAGCTGTTGTGCTTCGAGTAAGCTTTTTCTTCATAACGTTGTAAAAAACATTCTGCCATGACAACCATTAAGGCAAGACCAATAAGACCAGAATTTTCAAGGAGATGGATTCTGTTATCATATAAAAAGTAACAAGTAGATAAGCATAGTTATAACAAAGTCTTTAATTCATTGATTGTTATTTTAGACTGAAAGTTTGGATCATTTTTTAATGTTGTCAACAAAATTTCAATTAATTCAATAACTGGTATAGATGGATATACATTGACGACTTCAAATGACACTTGTATTTCCTCAGGCTCTATTCTCCAAGATTTCGGGATATCTACAAATTGCTTAGAATTGTTAAGTCTCGTTTTGTTTAAGTCGTTTTAATAAGATCGACTAAATATTTTGAAAGTGTATACGTTGGAGTCACAACTGTGCTAAGAATAGCACGCATAATTACCCCATATAAACGGGGTAGAATAGAATCACTTGGTTATAATATCTTGTTTTCGTTGACAGTAAATTTGTTCTTCTTTTTTAGGTTTCTTAATGTAATTTGAAATTTACGAAATAATTTAGGCGTTGGGTAGTAATCGATAATTTTAGATTTTCCTAATTGTTCCTCAGTTTTTTTAATTGCATCTGTTTTACTGATTCGAACTAATCTGGATCCTTTATCGTATGGATATCTTATATAAATTTAATGTAGCTTGATAACGCGGGCATCTATAGTCCGTTGAAATATCGCAAAAAATAAAAAAGAAAAGAGTTTAAAAACCATAAACTGATGTTATTAACATTCGTTAACATTAGACTCCTCCAAAATTCCGTCCTTTAAAGAATACGGCTTTATAAACTTTATTTAGAAACCAAAATAAGTTGGAAGGTAAAGGAACTGAATACAAAGTTTTTTTTTTTTTTTTTTTTTATGAAATAACACACAAAATTACAAAAGACATCCAAACCTAACTCCCAGTAAAAAAAAGCAAATGGAAAAAAATTCAAGAAAAAAACACTGTAAAACAAAAAGCTTTGATGCTTTAAGAAATGAGATTCTTTAAGAAACAAAAGGTTAAACTCCAAGTGAAACTTTTCTTACCATATAGTAACATAGGCACTATATTAGCATCAGAGATATTTGATATACTTCCAATTAATTCAACAATGTTGTCAAGTAAGAGTATTCTGTTTTGAGTAAACAAAGGACACGGTAAGAGGGAAATGTTCAGTGGTTTCAAAAAACAAATGGATTTTGTAGAGGAAAGCTTTGTTGATAAGTTAGTGTTGGCTTTAGATTTAAAATTCTTTTGCGAAGATGAAGAATTTTTGAATTATGTTGATACATTGGTTACTGAAGTTGTCCAATGTTCAGTTGAAGTCGAGCTTACTTGTCAGTTGTGACCTAAAAAATAAAAAAACAAAAAGATGACTCACAAGACACACAAATAAAAACGTAAGTATTAAAACATGAAACGAGGGAAAACGAGTGTGAAATGGGGGGAAACGAGCGGAAAACGGGGGAAACGAGTGGAATACGTGACCAAAGAGAAGCTGTTTTGCTTTGGAAACAAAGCCATATAAATAGCAATGAATAATACTTTATCAACAATTAGTTCCAAGGTAAATTATACATTATTTGAATAAACAATATTTATAAATAGGGTAACACGCATGAAAGCTTATTATCATAGTTTATTTGTAGCAAATATCTCTAAGTTGTATCAAGTAATCAATTCAACGAAAGTAAACGTTCCTTCGTCGATAAGAATTTTGGCCTCACAAATACTGTGTATGCAAATATCATTTTCTGCTTTTGTGATCGGTCACCTAGACTTCTCTTGCTTCCATTTTTTTTCATCTCAAGATCAGGGCAGCATCAGCTCTACGCTTAAAAAAGCTGCGAAGTTTTTGATTGGTTAAATTTTTTGAATACAATACACAAATACAGCTAAACTGTCTAGTTTTTTATCAACAACAATGGTGACCAGAAACAATCAAATCAAGATTTTCTTATTAATTTGTTGAAAACAAAAGTTTTCGAGGAAAATACTATTTGCGTCATTCTTTCTCTTTATTAGCTATTCTTTAGAAGTTATAAATAATAAAGGATATAAAGCAACAAAAATAAGTTTATAAATTGTTATGGTATCTTTTTTTATAACGGAAAATAATATTCGTTTTATACTGAAATAAGGTAATTTTTTTTAGGGATAGTCTTCGTTCCCCTACTCCTATGTACTGGGGAGAGCTACGAGTCTGAGATTTTCTGGGGAGCCTCATAGAAATTGAATGTTTAGAATTTTCAAAAATTGGAAAAATTTTTTTTTTCAAATTTTTGGCCTTTTAACCATATCTCAAACATAAAAAAAAACTAGCTTATCGGGCCCGGAGGGCTCAAGATCTGCTAGTATATTTGTATCTGCAGAAGAAAACTGCAACAGAATTCAACAAACAAAAAATTTTGTTATGCTACCAATTATTAATATACAATAAATCTGTAAATAGAAATAAATTCTCTGTCGATAGTATTGAAATTAATTAGTTCTTTATGTATTTTTGTTTTATTGTTCATTATCTTATAATTTACATAAAAAAAATTTTAAAAATTTGTTAGTCTATATTAGTGTTTATTATTATATCATATTCATATACAACTATGAAAATTATTTGGTAACTAACAACAGATACATCATCTATTGTCTCAATTGAATTATTCTCTACTGTTCAAATACTATTAATATTCGGTTGTATTAATGTTATTAATGTTATTTTCATCTACGAATTTGTTTTAATGTTCACATATTTTGACTCAGAAAATTCTACTGGGTAGAGTTTGTTTATAGGTCGTATAACAGAACGTTGAATCTTTGAAGTATATCTCACCTTTGACGACAAAAACCATCACGTGATAAGATGACTTCTTTAAACACAGCAATCTTCCATAACTGACGTTTTAAATTATCTTCCTTGCTAAGAACGACGTTGTTTACGTTAATATTCACCGCGTCATCTGAACTTCGCTTCGCTTTGTGGAACTCTCCTAATTCCATTAAATATTCAGTTTGGAATCTAATTTTTTCGTGTTCCAACGAATTAAATAAATTCTTTTTTTGTTTATGTACACTTTGTTCATCAATATTTACATCATCGCTAACACTGCCTTCTAGTCGTAAAATTCGACCGAAACCAAATGGTTGGGTGTGAGAAGCTGTTCATCGCCAGGATCTTTGTAAATATATGTCAATGGACGATTTTTCAAAACATACTCGATTTTACTAAGCAACGTGCGTAATCCTTCGCAGTTGACACGCGAATTGGACAACGATTCTTTTAAACATCTTTTCGTCATTCGAAACATACACTCGAATTAGGTCATCTACCATGGAGCTACGGGAATGTTAAATCCCTACTTGATTGATACGCTCGCTGCAAACGTCTGTACTTCTTTCGAAGCAAATTGAGAGTTATTGTCGGAAAAGATCTGCTCAGGAACACAGCGTCTTCCAATAAAACGTCTCAATGCTTTGACACATACTTGAGTAGAATAATCTCGCACAACATCGCCAACAATGAAGATCAGTTAATTCTCGAATTTGTTTTAATCTATTCTATAGACAAAGTTCATATTTAGTTTCAATGTTATTAATCCAATGTAAGCAAACCGTGGAATCCGTTCAACAAGTAACGTTTGAGATATTATACACGGTTTTCAGTTCATTATATACATCAATTAGCTAAAAGCACTGTAGCACGAAGTTCTAATCTAGGAATTGTAGATTTGTTAATCGGAGAAACCCTGGACTTTGAGGCAATTAAAGAAGCATAACTGAAATTATCATTTATAAAGAATCTAAGATACACACAACAACCATAAGATGGAATGCAAGCATCCGAAAATCCATGCAGTTGATAACCATTATAATTTAATCTATTAAGGTTAAAGTTTAAATATTATCGAGATATTGTAAGCTGAGAAGCAGACGCAAAATCATTCAATAGTAGACTAATCTTCTAACAACTTTACATCGATCCTTTCATCCCAACCAACCTTGGCTACACAAATTCTCTGAAATAAGTTTTACATACAACAACTACTGGGTTTATTAGTCCAATATGATCATAAACACTCGCCAAAAAACTGATTATTTCGCGATTCATTGGAATGTTAATAGCAGTTTGAGAAAATCGGTAAGCGAGTAAAGTAAAATTTCACTATCTTTATTCCACACCAGTCCCAAAACTTTGATTTAAGCATTTCGTTTATCTTTTTTTGTTGCTGATTTTTCTTCGAATTCAACAGAATTTGTTTCGAAATTTCTCAAACGAAAGCCACCCTCCTTTAAACCCTCTTTGCAATTTTGTAAAACATGATATCTCCTTGAATTTTATCACTACCAGCAACTAGGTCATCTACGTGTAAGGAATGTAAAAGTATATGTACAAAGTTAAAGTCTTTGTTGAGATAAGTTTCTGCATGACAAATCAACGTAGCACTAAGTAAAAATGTTGAGGAACTAACACCAAATAACACACTGGCTAAAAGTAGCCAGATTTGAAGAAAATATACTGTTTACAGTAGTGTCATTAATATTTTCAAAACACAGGAATCAAACAAAGTCTCTACCGTTTTCATTAAAAGCTATCTCTGAAGAAATAATTTCTCAATATCAGCTATGAGCGCCTACTTTTTTGCACGGAATCGCAATAGAATGCTGAATAATGGTGTCGTCACACTTGGTCCAGAATAGAAGCAATCGTTTAAAGATGGTCCAGAAATTGAAACACTGGCAGCAAACACCGTTCGAACTTTTATAGTTTATCTTCTCGAACAGCAAGACGGTGAGGCAAACAATGTACATCACCTAGGTCATTGTCATCGCTCATCACTCCCTCTATTACACCAAGCTCTAATTGTTTTTTTATTATTTAATCTTATGATTTTAGAAGTTCAGAATAATTTTTCATCTTTTTACGAACAGCATCCAAACGTTTTACACACAAGCTATAACTGTTATTCATTAATACATGATCGTCTTTAAAAGGTAACTTTATTTTATATTGTTTTAAATCGTTGTTAAACTCAACATCGCTTCTAAAATGCTTATGCATATACATCGATATCATTCACAGTATTAACCTTCTCGCTTTCCCAAAAATTATTCACTTAACTATCACAAATGTTTTTATCAACTACTTTTGACATCACCTCCAAAGTGTGCTTCGGAAAAACGCTACAATTCCCACTACATTCCTTACTACAACTACTTCTACTCGAACCATAACCAAAAACCGACTTTAACAAAATTGGACCCAAATCCGAGCGAACAATCTCTTCACTAAAAAATGACCAGTAAAAATCAGCACCCACAAGTATATCAACCTTTATTCTACTACCCTCAACATTGCTATCCACCAACCTCAAACCTTTTAAATGAGGATAACTGTCGTCAAGATTTCATACGAAACACTTACAGGATCAGATCAAGTCCTTTTCACTCTAGCTTCAATTTATTAATTTATGTTTATGTATGTTTATTCGTTAATTATTTAATATGTTGCATAATTTTTTAGAATTTGAAATTTAAAAACGTTTTTTTGAAAAATTTAATTAATTTATCCTGTCGTTTCCCTCGTTTCCCACTTTTTCCCTCCGTTTCTCCCTTTTCTAACTCACTTCTCTCCGTTTCCCACTCGTTTCCGTGTTTCTTGTTTTAGTGCTTACGAAATACAAAGCACTATGAACTTCCAGCCACTGAATTTCCAACATCTAGTCAAGCTATAGCTTTACTTAGCCTTTCCGATTTCAAATTTTTACTCAGTACAAGTATAAATAGCCTGAGCAGCATGATAAGTGTTATCCTGAGTTAATGCAAAACAAATTTTGAACAAATAAAGAATCCATATTATTGGAGTATCTCAATCACACTCACAAAATCATAGAGCAAGTCATTGTTGAATTTAAAGGGGAAGCTGGAAAATTTAACCCAAAGTTTTAGAAGTTAGTCAATCAAGATATGCTTAACAAGGTTCTGCAAAATAATCCCAGTAAACTCCTTGGATATGAGCTTGCTCATCATGTTTTGGCACACTTGACATGTTCAGCACCTTTTATCGCAGGATTCGAAAAACTCAAAATCGTGGCAACAAAGGTACTGCTGATTGTTTGTCAATCCTAAAAGCTGGAAAGATAAAAACAGATTCAAATAATCAGAAATTAGTCAATGCTAAAAATCGAGGTGGAAGATTATGTAAAAACTATAACTCGAAAAGTATTGTCAATTTCATAGTTAATGGTTGTAAAGTTCTTGCAAGTATTTCTAAAATTCGGAGCATTACCATCTAATAAAACCTCTAAATAACTAAAATTGAATCTTTTTAACCATCTGATAACTATTTATGTTAGGGTTCGATCATTTTCATTTTCATTTTCAAAAGAAAAAGTTTCAATCTACAAAACCCAAGCAAAAGAACAAAAGTCTAAGTCGTTGAGAGCTGAAATTAAAAAGGCTTCAGCATCATTGGATGAATCATTACGATTCGGAGTTTTAAAAAAAAAACGGCCATTTTTATAACAACAAATCTTTAGGAAATGATTTGTTGAAAAAAGTGTTTGTTTCGATTCTAGGTTTTTTTCTTCTAAGAAAAATGCTGTGCATCAGGTTAAATTTTAAATCCTTAAAATTCAAATCCTGGAGCTACTTTTTAGTATTATCTAAATTGAATTATTGAAGACAAAATCTCATTAATATCTGTTTACTAAGATTCCCACTTCTCTTAAAAATAATTTTACTTTTGAGTGTAGGTTTATATTCTTGCCTACTCTACTAGATGGTATAAACCATTTAGCTTTGAGCTATTCTAAGTAGGTAAGAAACTTTGTTAATAAAAATAAAATTTCAATATCAATAACTAGATAATTTCTACATTAAAATTTTATATATAAAAGTATATATAATAGTAACTGGTTTTATTGAATTGAGTGGCCTGTTCCATTTTAACACTTAGAAATACTAATTATAACTTTTTTGAAAATTGAAAGTAAATTTTATATATATATATTTTTTTTAACTAAAAGAAATTAATGCTGCGTTTGATTGTAGCCTTTAAAGTGATCCTACATCATACAGCATATTTTGGCGTTACATACAATTGTTTTCCGTCTGCGTTAGAACCCATTTTTCAGCTGGGATGGCATAACCGACCATAAAAATTAAATTTTAATACCGGACAGTTAAAAGTCATCGGGTAAGATTATAGTTTTTCCAGCTACAGGTGAATCGATCACCAACATCATGCTATACTAATATTTAAAAATGTTAAGATTGAGTAATAAAAATAGATGTAAACAAACAGTAAAATTAATACAGATACTTGAAATTTTTTAGATATGTTAATTTAATCCAAGCATAATGCCAATCGTTGATGTGCATATGCGTTACACAAAGACATTATTATAGAGATAAACTCTTAATTCATTAATGGTCTGGGACACACGTTATTGATAGCTACGACCCTGTTTATTTAGGTTACATTCTTGCTTACCATAGCATCAAACTAACTGAAATAAGATTAACAAAATAACAACAAATTAAAACTCGCTGCACTGTAGGTTGTCATCCTTCTCTTTGTTCTCTTTCTGTAGTGAAGATTTAGAAACTTTTTCTTTGAAAGATTTAGTCTCTTTCAACTCAACTTTCAACTTTTGATACGATTTTAAAAATAATCAGAACCAAAATACTCAGATGGAAAACTGTTATGGTCATCGAATACATCAAATGTTTTGGCAATTTGCGTTTAACATAAGCATGAGATTTCAAAGTTAAACGATTAGTAACACCTGTACATAAATTAAGTGAGGATATGTTACAAATCAGGTTTGATAGAGTGATGTTGAGCATTGATCGTTTGTATTTTAAATATATTTCATGGTCTTTTGGAAGTCGCCAGAGTTATGTTCGAATGGTAAATGCAAGAGTATCGTCAACATGAATTTTGTATTCAAAAGAGCTGTGGATTTTATCAGACTTAGAAATTTGTGTGATGGCAGGTTTAAAAATAAAATTCAAATATGAAATTGTTTGCTTACCAATGCGGTTGTTAAACTCAGTAAATGTTTTGTATAAAAATTTATTTTGGTAAAATTTAAAGGAAGTCCTGAATTGTTTTCTGTTTAGCAGCAATCACTGGATTTGACTTGTAGAGGCTGGGATGGGAAACTTTTTTGTGGGAGATTCAAAGTTGGAATAGAACCTGATATAAGAGTTTTATTGTTTACATTTACGAGAATTATATCGGGGGAATAATGTTTTCACATACATGCAATGAATGGTTCTTAACTTGCAATTGCAACTTGTTATCGAGTACTTGGTCCTTGGTGATGATGCTCTCAAGCTTCTTACTCCTAGTTGTATTAAAATCGTCTCTAGGCTTACGAACTTTAAAAATAGAGACACCTTTATGCTTTTTAGAAGTACCACAACCAAAAACAACAATTTGCTCCAGGCATATTCAAATGTAATATAAAAAAAAAAAAAAATCGTATGCACTCTTTAGTGGACTGAGTTCTAAAAAATCGCGCGAATAGGTTGATCAAAGAAATGCCGACTCTGGCCGGATTAGGTGTTATTATGACTATGATATTGGCCTTAATGAGGAATTTAGTTATGTTTGTTATCATTTTGGATTATAAAGTAAAAATATATAATTAAAAAGATATAAAACGCATGTCATGAATTATAAAATTTTATTGAGCGACGTTTCAGTCATGCTGCTCTTATCATCAGGCTAGTTACAATTAAAAATTTTAAGGTTTTTATAGGAATAGCGTAGGCTCGAAA
>JAUZNK010053208.1:0-15670 GCA_035046665.1 Euphysa ruthae
CGATTATGTACCAATCAGATATGAATTGATCTTTTAAATTTTATACACGCAAACCTATTAATAACAGAACATTTTTTTACTTCATTATTAAAAAGAAGTAACAAAAATGCGATATTTAAAATTTATCTATAGCAAACGATAAAATTCCTGTTATTAACTTTGTCTTTGTTCTAACTAATTACGTGATTATCAATTTGTTTATATAATATCCATTCTCTTTGTTAGTAGCATTAAATAAATGTGATATAAATAAGTTACGGTTTTGTCCCGTTTAAATATGAGTATAAGTCACGGTTCTGTTTTATAGGTAAAGAATAGTCTTTTTAAATTCGATCATGAAAAGTTTTATTATTATATTTATTGATTAAATATAAATTCAATCAATAAAACCTCCCGCAAATTTTTTTGTTTTGTAGCGGCTCCTACTCTTGTTCACGGAGAAAATGGGAGTGATTGTACACTGTTAGTTACTTCGTTGGCTCAAGTACTCCTAAATCCAGATTGCAGAACACTGATAGGGTATCATATTTTTTCAGATTGAAAATCATTTTTCCATCAGGCTAATGTCATTTGTCACTTCTTTTGAGTGGTTTATAAAATTTAATTTAGGCTTAAAGTTGTGAATTCACAGTTTTCTTGTTTTGCAGCTCAGGAATGAATTTTTGATTAATGATGGTAACAGTAGAATAAATAAAGCCATCATCATATGTTTTTTTTTTTTCAAGAATGCATTATTGAATGTGGTGATTTTTTTTTCCAGTTTTGATTAGTTGCTAGCGAATTATCAAACATCATAAGATTTTGAATTTGTTTTTCAGTATTCATTGGTTGCTAGGGAAAATAAATTATCAAATAATTTATAGTTTTCAGAGTTTGATTGTCAGAGAATGGATATGGGCAGGCTACCCTTTCACTGAAAGACATCTGAAGATAGGGATTTCGTCGAACAAGCGGAAAGGACAAACTCCAGTTTTTATCATGTTCCTTCATTGCATAAATGAGGTTAATTTTAAATTTTTAAAAAATTTGAAACTAGGCTTTTTCAATGATATTATTATTTAACCCAAAGAAATTATAAACACCGGGTTTGGCATCCGGCAGGGTCAGTCTTGCATCATGGGGAGCAAGATGTTTTACCTCTTCTTTGACTATCGGTGTGTATATAGTGCTGTCTGCATTGCTATATCTGGTCTCGGGGATGAATACCGGAATTCCTATTGCCTTTTTTTTTGCTTTAATTCTTGTTGGTTGTCCCTGTTGAGGGTTGATTTTTCTGATTGCTACACTGCCTGTTGTTAGAAAGGAGCCCGAATTCTTTGCTAGCAACTTAAAGAGGCTGCTCCATCAGTAGCAGTTGTAGTGCCAAGTTGGGCTTGGTGGGTATGTGATCCTGCTTCTGTAAAGACTTGCTTCTCTGAGGCCACAACTCTGCTTTTGTTAAGGCAGAAGGCTCATAAGTTATTCAAACAAGGCACTTGGACTTACTTTAAGCCTAATATTCTAATATAAAAATTCTTAGAAAACCTAAATCAAACTGTAAATCAACACCCAAGCCTTCACTTCTTTATTTACCAACACTTGTGGTCTTTACATTACTTTTTCTCATGTGGAATATTTTCTTTCTAGTTCATCACCTGTCATCTTGCCAATTTGTAAAATAAGTTGGTCTGACTTCATTGTACTTGGTTTACTTTCATATCAATTGCAAGGGTTTGTCTTTTCACATGCATGGCCATGGCATCTTTGCCTGTAGCTTGTGAAATCTCTCTTGAAAACCCTGACGAATGGGAAAATTTCCATCTCTTTTACTGTTGACCAGTTATTTTTCCTTCTTATGCTGTTCTCCTTCTAAGCGGTTCTGAAGTGCGATTAACTTCATTTTTGAAAATATTGACAAAGCTCTCATAATTCACCCATCTGCTAATATCACATTGATATCCTACTTGAGAATACTGGCTGTGTTACAACCTCTGAGCTGAAAACAGAATGCTCGACAGAACTAGTTGGAAAGAGAGAATTCATAGGGTCTGCGCTGGCACCCATCCTAAGTAAGTAAGTAGTATCATTTTTTTGTGAGACTTCACTATATATCATACTGACTGGTTACCTTTCTCTATAACTACTAGCCTTTCTGGTATCATCGCCTAAAACTTTGCTTTATCTAAGTCATTAACTCAACTAAGCGATTCTCCAACTTCCTGATTGTGGCAATCTGAACCTTCTGTATTTGATTTATCCCTTTCATCTAATACTGACATCTGCAAGACTTTAGTCTCTAGTCCTTTATAAAACTCTGACCATGTATTCGTTAACGTTGGCACCAACTTTTATATCACCTCTTCCCATGAGCCATCTATCCATAGGAAATTTTTTTCCTATTACTATGGAGAATGGGATAGTTTTTGTCATCTAATCCGTGATAACCCACTGAAACACATCTATCTTGATACAGAGGAATGTGCTATGGAAATTGGTTCTTGGCTTCATGTTGGCATCAATATCTATATTCCCTCTCGAAGTTTTCAAATGAAACCACTCTCGAGCCCATAGTTTTTTCCATCAATTGCTCATCCCAACCATTTTTTTTTTGTCTTTTTCAGCACATTTCCCTAATTATGAAATGTTCTCTGACATTAATTTAGCCTATACAGATTTTTTGTTAAAAATAACAGATGTTATAGACAATTTAATTCCCCTAAGGCAATATAAAATAAAAACTAACAGTCAAGAATGGTTTGATGGAGAGATTGCAGAGAAAATCTATTAGAAATGCGAAAATATAATAAGTTTAAAAATGTAAGCTTCATTTTGACAAAGATATTTATTTAGAATTAAAAAAAGATGTAACTGACTCATTCAAATGAAAGAAACAACAATATATAGAAAACAAATTAACCGAAAATGCTGGTAAACCTAACAAAGTTTGGAAAGAAATTAAGAAACTAGGGCTGCGATCAAATTCATTCCAAATGTTAAATGTTTAAAACAAAATGACACTAACATTTTTGATCCAAATTCAATAACTGAATTATTTACATTATTTGCAAGTCTTGAAAGTAAGTTAGTATCGAAACATCCTAAATCACCAGGGCTTTATGGTAAAACATTTGCATTACAAAAACTTAAACATAACCTCAAGTTTTAATTTTAGGCCAAGAATCAATTTACCGATATCACAACTACACAATATCTCAATCTCAACAGCAACATTTCTTGGAATTTTTAAAATAGCAAAATTAAAACCTTTATTTAAAAAAGGGTGTAAAACAGATCCTAAGAGTTATAGACCAATATCCCTTCTACCTTTAATTTCAAAAGTTTTTGAAAAAGTAGCCCATCATCAGACAAAAACTTTCCTTACATAGCAAAATATTTTATATAAATATCAATCAGGATTCTACAAGAAACATTCCACATCTTCCGCTTTATCATATCTCATTGATAAAATTTTAAATCTCAAATCATGAATTTTAACAGGAATGGTACTCATAGATTTACAAAAAGCAATCGATCATAAAATATTTTATGATAAAATGTTATTTTTTAAATTTAACACAGATTCTATAAATTGGTTTAAATCTTGTTTAACTGATAGAGCATTCAAAATAAATATAAGCGAGGCGTTTTATGATCCTCCCTCGATAAGGATCAATTTAAGAGAATGCACAAAAGCTAGTAATAATATTAATACATTCAAGCATAATGTGATGAAGCATTACCTTGCAAAATTAAAATAGAAATACGATTCTGGTCCAATTAAATAGAAATTTAATCTGGCATATATTATTTATATTAAATAACTATATTATATATTTGAACAGACCACTCCCTGCCCATCGAGGGACCACAGTAAAATAAGGCTTTGGCTTTTCTTATCTTTTGCTTATCCCTGCTATCAATACAGGTCCCTTTGTTTACAATATTGTATTATATTTAAATTTTAATATTTTGTTGTAATTTTATTACTTGCTTGCCTGCTTGCTTGTAATTAATTAATATTAATTTTAATTATCATTTAATATTATTAAAATATATTAATATAAATATATAAAAAATACTAATGTATTACAAAATAAAATAAAATATAGAAAATAATTTTGTGCCATAAATGTTACTCTCAGTTTTTTTGCACGTTAAACGTTTCAAAAATTTTATCTGTAACCGGTTTGCCTCATGGAAAATTAAAATTTGTTTATAATTTCATACTTCTCAAGAAATGTTCTGAAATTTTATGTGATTTTTTCAGAAATTTTGACAAGCCTGCAAACGGAAAGCTTGTTTCAAAATGTTTAAAAGTTGGTAATTTTTGTTGCGAAGTTCTGTTTAAATTTTATTAATGTGTATGTTTCTAATTTTGTTCTGATTAAACTTTGTATGAGGTGCTATTTCTGATTATTTTGGCTGTTATTTAATCCATACCAGTCATACAGGTACCTTTATACTTAGTTTGGTCCAGAAATTATATTTCTTGATTTTTCATGGGAAGTTGTTAAAAGACCAAAGGTTATTATCATTTTCTTAATGTTTATTACAGTAGTATAGATACTGGGCTTATACTGAGGTCTCACACTAAGAGACTTGTCATGCAATATTAACAACCATCCCCTGGTTGAGTGAACTGTCAATGCCAGAGACTAAACTGGTTTTTTCCATGTTAAAATGTTGTGTTATTATTTTGACGTATTTTTGCTATTTTGAAATAATTTTAGGTCTAAGAGCCTTATAAAGAACACACTAGTTTTTAATCTTGCGAGTATAAACTTATTTAGATTATGTGTCAATACACCTGTTCATTTGAATTCAATGAAGATCTTCTGTTGATTTTTGCTGAAAACGTATATGCTTCACCATTTGGTAGGATAACTATATTTACTATATATTTTAATTCTATTTCATATATCTATATCTTTGATTGGTAACAAAATCAACATTAGTTTCAGAGATGGTTGGAATGCTCAACCTGAGCTTGTAATATATTGCTAAAAAAAGAAAAAAAAAAGAAAAGTAAAATAGATATCACTGGATCGGTGTTTCACTTTGTTTTGTGACCTAACTATTGCCTTTATAAAATACAAAAAAAAAAAAGATAAACAAAAATGAAATTAAGGATGAATTAACCGATGAAATTGTAGCAATTTTGAAATGACATAACATGACATGGCAAGAAACATGTTGAAAAGTAAATATTAATTTAAATTAATATTATAATAATATAATTTAATTATAATTATAATTTAATTTAATTATATTTATAATTATAATTATAATTTAATATTTATTTGTTTCTAAGGTACTTTTTTGTTCAACAATGAATGCCAAAGAGAACAGTCCAAACTTGCCGAAAACACTGTGTCCATATGGTCCTACATAAATAGAACTGAAATGCATAAAAAGCTACTAAACCCAATATATGAGAAAAACCCAGAGGTTCTATCTCCTTCTATATCTCCTCAAAGCTTGGTGAGTCGATTATGTTTGATTGTTTGTTTGATTGATATGTTTGATTGTTTATAAACAGTTATGATATAGTTTTCTTTTGCTAACTTTTTGAAAGGTTCCCTTAAACCAAAATTTCACGTTTTCATCAAACTCTCAAAATCTAATGTCTTATAAGCTTGTTTTAACTCAATTTTTTGTATCTTGTTTAAGTTACGATAGAAGATTGGATATAGAATTGAACAAAGATAGAATATAGATATGAATCACAGGAATTTTAAAAGTTTTTGTTGCATTTCTTTGCTTTGTTTAAAGAATTGTTTTTAAAACTGGTCAAATATTGCAAATTACGTTTTCTCAGCTTAAATCTACATGAAGTAAGATATCCATTTAGTTTTAGGGTGTTTCAAAAGTGGAGTGAAATATCCAGTCTCAATGAAAACTTCTTTGGAAAAGATAAGATGTCAGCTCGTCTTTAAGTTAAAGGAGCATCAAAGTCATCTTTAGAACAAGCAATTTTTAGTTCTTCAAACACTTGATTCACAGATCAGCTCAAAAACAGTAATTTCTGTCTCAAAATGTTACCCCATTCTGCTGAAAGTTTGTTTGGTTTATTTATGAATGTTTTTGTGTATTGGCTGTATCTTGAATATTTTGAATATTTGATATAATTTAAATAAATTGTGATGGCGCTAGGAGACATTGTTTTGGCATTTCAAGCGTTTTTGAAAAGGATATCTGTCATTTATCTTCAATTTATCTTTGTGTTTGAAAACAACCTTATAGTCTTGTCTTGCATACTAACAAAGTATACTAATATGTACAATAAAAACTCTTATTTTAGAATATTTGGTCTGGGATGTTTATGAAATCTTTTGTGGATCACAAGATTTCTTCAAGTAGAAGCTTAAAAGAAACAAGTTTATATGCGAAGAATGAAAATAATCATCTCATATATAATGCTAAACTACTTAAAAAGTATGTATATTCTTTTTCATTATTGGCCCAACTACTTAAAGTGTATATTTATTCTTTTACATCATTGACCAAACTACTTAAAAGTATGTGTATTCTTTTTATCATCTGCCTGACTTTTACTAGTTATGCCATATTATATAGTTCCAAATATGAGATGAAAAAAAGAACTGGGTTTTAGTTGCGTGTATCTTGATTAGTAGCGTGTAGTTTGCATTTAAATTAATGATTGTTTTCATTATTTAGAGAATATGAAACGCTGCGTGATGGTTTAAAGTGATGCGTGAGTGCATGGCTGAACCATTGTAACTAATGCTTTTTTAAATTTCATGAGTTTTGCTTTTTTTTATTGTTTTATACGTTATAATTTATATATGAATCAATTTTTTTATTTATTAGATTGATATGAAATTTATTTAAAATGTCATATTTCATTTCGTCACAGATTCAAAACTGAAACTCAATTTATCACTATTTGAAGAATGTGGTATTTTGTAATTTTAAAAACCCTATGTTTGTTAAAACCAATGAAAACCCTGATTATTAAGCCATTATTCTAACAAAATTAAAAAGTTTTTTCAATGTTTTATATTAGTTTTTTTAATTAAAAATGATCCAATTGACTCATAACCATTTGTCGTTCTATCTCTCAATAACCATTGATTTTTTTTTCTGAGACATAATGTTAAGTGTAGATAGTTATGATTTTAGAATTAAAAAAAAATTTCTTGTTTTTCAGTACAAGGCCTGAATATGGTCATTTTATGCCTTAAATCAAGCTTTTTGAATTTCCTCTAAACCTGTGTCTGTACCTGCTTCTTTAAAGACAGATTTGAACCAAGCAGATATTGTTTAACTACACAAGTTGATGAGGTTTTAATCTCTAATAAGAATTGTGATTTATCATTTCTAGGTACTGTCAATCTACTCATGTAAATGAACATAAAACTGTATATTAATAATAATAAGAAGAAATAAATCTAAGCTGAAAACAAGCTGTATTACTTTAGAAATATTATTAATAATAATATATAATAATATTGGATCAAGAGTTGAGACTTTCCTTCTTTTGGAAATAGTTTGTATTTCTGAGACGACTTCTATTCGAGAGAACTGTTGGAATAAAATACAAAAAAATGGGCAAAAAATTTGCTACATATTTTAATGGCTTTATAAATCAAACAGTTTTATTTGAGAGTAACACAGGTAAAAGAAAATTCATTATTTTATGAGGGGAATTTAAACAGTGACATGTTATTTTGAGTGCATTCTGTACTTGAGGTTTCTCATTTGATTAGCTCAATGGAATCATAGTCTGTTTTTAGCAAAATCTATTTTTCTGTTATCGGTGTGTACTCTAGGTCGTCTATAACAGCCATATCAGGAAAAGATAACTGAATTAATAGTGCTACCTTATACACAAATACCAAATATCTTTTGCTGTATTTTATAGATATCTCTTTACAAACACACCATAAAACACTCCAAAATAAGTTTACCAGAACCTCTATTTAAATAATATCAAAACACATTTCAAGTACATGATTAAACTAAAGTTAAAAAAGTGCGCATAGAAAATATGAATTCAAATATTGCATCTACTATAACTCTTAAAATAGAAATAGAAATAGAACAAATTAGAAAACAAATTGGAATTTTGTTAGATTGTGCTCCAAGTTCTCAATTCGTACGTGGAAAATGTAGGGTAGCATACGGACACGCTAAATATCTTTGATTTTTAGCCCCTGATTGCTATTATTCAGAAATTTATCCTCCAAAGTCTGCAAATTAGATTTTTTATCAAATTGTTTAATATTCGAAAGGCCTAATTAAAATAAAATATTTTAAAATGAATAAAATTTTCAGGTTTTTCTCAATCTTTTTTTGGTCCCAAAAATGGAATTGGTCCTTGAAATTGGTCATATTTTGTGTTGCACCTTTTAATAACATTTCCTTTACCACGACTAATATTTATTGTTGTCTGTGTTTTTGTAGTTAATTTATATTGGCTACACCTGGTTTTCAAAGAGTGTCTTGAAAAAACCTTTTTTGAAAATCATTTTTGATAAAATTTTTTATTACCTTTTTATTTTTATTGAAATATTTTTGTTGGTTTTCCAAAGCAGCATGAATTTGATGATATATTTTTGATCCAAATAATTGTTTATTGGAACTTTTGGAGACTACATTGGAACTTACGAACACGCTTCCATTTTGAACATAACCACTTTGTTGATGTTGTGATATGCATCTCTGTTTGTGTTGAAATAAGCTCTTAAGAACTGCTGTTAGACTCTAAATTTTCATGATTTTTTTTTTCACAAATTTTATATTTATATTTTGTTTTATTTTGTTGTTTCATCATCAAAATTTAATTTTAAAATAATAAACTAAATAAAAAATTTTATTTGCAAATGATCTTAAATTGATAACAGGAATAACGCAAGAAAAGCTGACTGCATGTGAAGATGAATTCAGTGCAGAGTCAAATTAAAAATAAAAAAAATTTCTGAATCTATTCGTTAACTTTTTCTTGATTTGTCCTTGTAGTTAGATGTCAAGGATAAGAAATAAACGACCTGTTCCAAATTTCCTTGGACATTTCTTGACACTCCTTGCTAAAATATGGGTATACGAGGCAAAAAAGAAAAAAAAAATCAACATTTACAAATTTTTCTTGAAATCTGACATCAAATTTTTCTAATTTTCTTAAAGAAGTTTGAGGTTAGTGAGGCAAACAATGAAAATTAAATAGTCTGTTCCAGATTTTCCTGAAAATTCATATTTTTGATTTTGAGTGTATCAGGTAAACCACTTTGATGTTCTTATTGAGATTCATTCATTCATTTGCTTGTTTTTTCTAATTTTTTGCATGAAGTTAAAGGTTAGCGAGGCAAATTCTGTGACGAAAAGACTTTATTGTTTTATTTTATAGAACTATTCACTATTTTATTCATAGAAAATATTTTCGTATATTTTAGATGAAATAAATTACGTTACAATTGTCATCTTATGTTTATGTTATTTTATTAAATTTTGGCTAAAATAAATCGCGTTCCGCTTGCTTTTTATGTTTATCAAAGGGTAGGAATAATTAAATTTTTATTTTTAGATATTTGTCATTTGTATCATGTTTTAAATAAGTTCTCTCGTCTTTATTTCTCCCAGACACGATGTCTGAGAGAAAAAGATTTGAAACAAACAAACCACTAATCCGTTGACCTAGACTTATTTGCGGCCTTGCATTTGCCTGGTTGAAAGTATAGTCTGTAAGTATTTAGAGCTTTTGAAATTTTTTATCTGCGCAGCGCAACCATAGTGTGCTGAGAAGGGAGAAGAACGAAAAAATAGAGAGAGAATTAGCGGATGGGATCTTTTAAAAAACCATGACTTTCATTCTAGTAAATATATAGTTTTTTTAATTTTGAAAATCTAATACTTTACTGCTTTCACTTTGTTTCATTCACTTTTTTTTGTGTTTTAGTAACTTTAAGTGTTGGTTGATAAATACATAGTTTTTTAATTTTGAAAATCTAATACTTTGTTACTTTCACTTTGTTCCATTCACTTGTTTTGTGTTTTAGTCACTTTAAGTTTTGGCTGGTAAATACATAGTTTTTTAATTTTGAAAATCTAATACTTTGTTACTTTTACTTTGTTCCATCCACTTGTTTTGTGTTTTAGTCACTTTAAGTTTTGTCATCTAAATATAAGGTTGAAAGTATCCCGGATATTCCCGGATTTCCGGATATTTTTGTCATTGTTGATGGTTTCCGGAATTTTTTAAAAAAATAAAAAATTGTGATTAAGTATCAGGGAATGTTGGATAAAATATCAATTTTTTTAAATAGCGTTGTTAATCTGCTTATTTTTAGTATTTTTGGTTTAACTGTCTTTTGTTGTTTACTTAATGATTACGAATATTAAATATTCGTAATCATTAAGTTAGGTTCATTATCTGCCTTTATATTTCAAAGCAAAAGCGGTTAGGGTGTTAGGGTTTTAAGGTGTTATAATAATTATTTAAGAAGTTAAATGCTATTATTTTATCAAAACAACCACCCCTTTCTTTTTATACTAGTCATTATGTGAGATGATCTTTTGTGGCAAATTTGCTTGTTACACTTATGGCACGAATATAGAAATATGCAAGATTATAAAAACTTTTATAATTAACAAATAAAAATTTAAAGTACTAAGGCTATTAAAATTAAGAAGAATAAAAAATCTTTCAACCAAAAAAAATTTTGTTTTCAGTGTATTTAAGGTAAGATATTCTAGTTTCAACAGTTCACAGTCAAATTCTTCTGCACTAATTTTAAATCTAAGGATCGAGGATGAACCAGAAAACAACAATAGAGCATTAACAAAATTTATAAGAGACCTACAGGCGAGAGACAAATGTTCTATTAAATTTAATTTGAGAAATATATCTGAATTTCACTGAATTATTGGTTAATGGCCAGGATACGGTTTGACAGAAAAAATATGTATCATTCTTTTGCAAAATATTGATTTTTTTAAAGATTAAGTTTTTGACAGACAGAAGAAATATCAATTATTTCTTTGAAAAAAATTTAAAAAGATTTTATTATTTTTTATTTTTATCTTTTCAAAATATGCCAATGCTAAGCCCCGCTAAATACATTGTTTTTTTTATTTTGAAAATCGAATACTTTGTTACTATTAAATTAACTATTGAATTGCATGTTTTAATATTTTTTTGATTATTTAAAAAATAGATATAATAAAAATACACGCACGCAATGGATATATCTTCAAAATTGAAACAGTTTGATGCTTATCCAAAAACATTAGAGGATTTTAGAATTAAAACGTTTGGTGGAGCACTAAGTAAGTAATTTTTTTTTTTTTTTTTTTGAGGCCATGAACTCCAAATATTTCCTGAAATTAATGTATATTTTCCATCAATGTACTTTTGAGGGAACCATTTAATTTTCCTTTATAAATTGTCAGATGGGCTTCTTCTCAGCATTAATTTTCTCAGGGAATCCTCTTTGTGGTTTTAAAATCTTAATTGTTTGTGCATTAATCCAGAATTTTGAGACTAATGTTTATTTCAGAATTTTGAAGCTTGTTTATTTCTCAATCAACAAATTGTTTAAAGTATGGTTTCTTTCATAGTTACTGGGATCAGTTCAATGATCATGTTTCTGCTCTTTCTTTCTGAATTCAACTATTATTTAACAACTGAGGTAAGTGTGTCAATGGTTATGTTTCTGCCTTTCTTTCTGGATTCAACTATTATTTATTAACTGAGGTAAGTGTGTCAATGGTTATGTTTCTGCCTTTCTTTCTGGATTCAACTATTATTTAACAACTGAGGTAAGTGTGTCAATGGTTATGTTTCTGCCTTTCTTTCTGGATTCAACTATTATTTATTAACTGGAAATCTTTTAAAATCTTGTGGTGTGCCCAAAATCAGTCAAAATTTGACAAGTAAATATTTTTGCTATTTTGATAAAGTTATAGATAAGCTTTTCAGTTTTAAATTTCATTATTTACCGTTCTTTGTTCATATAAAATACCATTAAAGGTGTGAAATGCACGGGTAAGAACATTGATCAACTTGGAACTTAATTAAATTTCAGGCTTCTTAAATTGTACATAAAAATTCATCAAAAAATCGAAAACTTAATGATGTAACATTTAAAACTGGCAAATAGAGAGATTATCATATTTTTAAATATTTTGCTATGTAGAGTGTTTAAATTTTACGATTATTTGCCTCTGTAGTTAATGAAATCCCAATAGTGTTGCTAAGGTCTAAAATTGCAATACTCTGTTATCGTTCTTGATTCTAGGTCCATCCTGAATTATTTGTTGATACGACACGTCATCAGAAGTTACGGATAAACATTGATGTTTATTTTCCAAAAATAGGTTGTGCCTGTAAGTTAGTATTACCTTTGTGTATTTCATTTTTATTAAGAAAAAGAAGAAGAAATATATCTAAGCTCAAAACCAAGCTGTATTACTTTAGAAAATATTAATTATTAAATATAATTATAAATATTATTATTATTATTAATTTAAATAACAATGATGGGTCAAGAGACTTTCCCTCTATTGGAAGTAGCTTGTATTTGTCAGACGATTTTTTTTTGAGAGACTCTTTTATTTGAGAGAAACACCTTTGTTACAGAGAGGACCTTTATTTGATAGAGGCACCTTTGTTTGAGATATTATTTATTTAAGAGCGGTGTTTATTCGAGAGAACTGTTGATGAAAAAAATGCAAAAAAATGGGCTAAAAATTTGCTATATATTCTCAAGACGTTATAAATCAAACAGCTTTATTTGAGAATAACACCAGTAAAAGAAAATTCATTATTTTAAGAGGGAATTTTAAACAAAGACATGTTATTTCGAGTACATTTTGCACTTAAGGATTCTCCTTTGATTAGCTCAATAGAATCATAGTCAATATAGTAGTAATATTTATATATATATGATTCTATTATAGTCAACAAAATAAACCCTGGCCTAGAAGCGCATTCAAAACTTTTACTTTATATTTGTAACGTGATCAAAACAAAACAGATACTGAAACATTATTACATTATTACAATTTTTTATGAGAAGATGCAGTCTTTAATAAATAAGGAAATGTTTTTTTTAAAAACACTTATATTTAATCTATTCGTTGCTTAGGTATCTATTACTTTTGGTCTGTTTATGGTTTTATCATTTCTAAGACCTTTACATTATTGTTTTTCCAATCTAACACGGTACTTAGAAGTTACATTTTTGCGAGAAAGCCATACTCTTACATTTTTGCCTTCACTCTTTTTATGAATATTAATTTTAATTTCATCATCAATATGGATGCCACTGCCTTCAACAATACAATTATAACAACCAATCAACATCGTGCAATATTTGGAGTGTCATTATCCTGGTATTTAGGTTTGGTAATCTAGTTTTTGAACAATCTCTTTTGCGTTTATGTGAAATTTTTCTTCTGTTTTTAAAAATATTTGTTGTGAAGTTTATGTGTAACTGCTGTTATCCTGCCTCTATTTTATTCTATTGACTATGATACCAACTATTCTTATGACAGATTTAAAGGATTGATAATCTCTTAACGTATTACCAAATTATTTTAGACTCTATTTTATTACTCCCATGTTTTTTTGTAAATTTACGTCCGAAATAAATTTTAACCAATTTTCAGATACACCTGTTCACAAAAAAATAAAAAAAATAAATAAAATGAAATAATAACTTTGTTAAAAATGATAGACCAGTGCCATTTAATGAAATTAGTGAAGGTTTATTAAAAGCTTATTTGCCTGTGTGTACTATCTTTAGAACTGCCTAAAAAAAATAAAAACAAAGAGCACCTATTGCATTTTTTTTTATTTTAAGGCAAGACCAATTTAATTCGTTGTTTTACGGATCCGACCGATCCTCTTTTGAGCAAAATTGATAAAAAACGATAATATTTTGTTTTAAAATTATATAAGAAAGGTCTTAAAAAAGTTCTTTATTTAAATATTGGTTTTTACTTTAAGATCTATATTATCTATATTTTATATTTATATATAATATAAATTTTTGGTTAGTAAATTTTTGTGTTTTTGTGTTAAGCTGCTATGAATGGAATCTGGAAACCCAGAGTTGAAATGTTATGTTGATTTTTTCCAAATTTTTAGATTTGAGTATAGATGCAATGGATGTTTCTGGTGAACAGCAGGTTTGTTTTCTCTAACAAAATTATTTCTATACCATTTAAAGCTGATTAAAGTAACAAAGCCTTATGCTGAGTTCTCATGCCTTAGTACTAATAGTTGCTAATCTAGGAAAGTTTCAAATAATTTTTCTCGGATGAAGAGGTGTTATCCTGATTTATGTAATTTAATTTATGTGATTTAATTTTTGTAAAAAATGTCGCATTAGACAGACAGAATTTTTTACCTCATTTAAAGTTGTTATGAAGAACTGCAAATAACGAGGTAAGTGTTTAACTGCAAAAGAGGTCTCCATGCAGTTTCTAATGACTTTTAATCATACAAAATAAGCAGTCATGAATACGTATAATTTAAACATAGTTATTGGGGAATATATAGTAATATACATAATACATTATATATTGTGGTAAAGCTCAAGCAAATTGTGATAAAGTTTAGTGAATAATTATTGTTGGATTTAAAGTTGTACAATTATTACTTATGGCACAAATTTGTTTATATTTAAAACAAGCTTGTTACTCAATTTTCTTTTTGGTTAATCAAAATTCTCTTTTGTTATTATATATAAAAAATAGTTTCTAATTTGTTGTGATTTTTTGAACTACAATAATAATATTACCAATGTATTTTGATTGGTTGATTGATTGGTTGTAAAACAATTTATAATTATTTTTTGAATTTTTGAATCATTCAAGGAAGATTACTGTCTTGTTTTCTCTTGAGATGTTTTAAACAAATTTATATAAATTTTAAATAAATTTCTAAATTAAATTGTGTTTTAAATAAATTTCTTGTTATTTATTTTGCTTAAAGTAATTAAAGTTAATTATTTGTTTAATTTTTTTTTGCTATTTATATAAAATTTTGTTGCCATATTGTAATATATTAATATTAGTATATTAATGTAGACTCACTTTAAAAATTTTCTCACACAAAAATTTTTTGATTCTAATATTATTTACGTCGATTTCAAGGATTAGCCATTTTACAATTTTTAGAATACTATCTCTCATCTGCATAAAAACGATTGCTGTAATTTGGTATTTATTTCATTTAGACTGACCTTGAACATAACATATTCAAGAAAAGGTTTGATGAACTTGGTCAACCGTTAGACACCACAGAGAAAAAAGAAGGTAAAATCTCTTAAACTTACCTAATTAACAGTTGCAGATTGAAAAGTAGGCTTCAAAGCATTTCCGAAATATTGGAAATTTTTAAGAAATAAAATCTATAGCTAACCTCTTGAGTTAATTTGACTCAGGCTTTTCTGATAGAATAGAGTCTTGGCCTAAATAATGTAAAATTTTTTCTGAAAAATTGATAAATGATCGTCATCATATCAAGTATGAATTTCACTTTGAAATATTCAAAAATACCTTGTGAAATTCTTTTACAAGATTTCTACTTTATATAATTTCAAAAATTCGTTTTTCAGTTTGTTTTTTTTTTTTTTTTTTTATATATATATAAAATTTTTCATATTTTAGTCCCATCAACATTTTCTCAGTAAAATAATTTTTATGACCTATATGTATATATATA
>JAUZNK010053219.1:0-15669 GCA_035046665.1 Euphysa ruthae
ATGTATATATATATATATATTTTTATATACTTTTTTTGAATGATGTCTTTAATCTAGGGGCAAATTTCAATTATTATTTTAGGGAGGATTAAGGCCAATTAAGTAAGGTTAATTTTGAAAATATAATTGAAAAGTTTAAGAGATCTCTAGCCATTTTCAAACGTTTGTTTCTGATTTAAATTTTATTTTGGTGAAGAATGCTTTATTTTTTTCTCAACAAAGGAGTTTAATAAATGCAAGAGTTAGCTTGATGATTTGAATGAACATAGTTTATGTAAAAAATTATAAGGTAGTCTGACTGAAGCCTTTTTCAAATCGTTCATCTGCATTCAACCAGTTTATTGTTTTACATTCTACTTGCTCATATTGGTCTTTGTTAGCTAACTGAAAGCAAAATCTAATATATTTGCTTTGGACTGTTAAAAGTTTGGCTTTCAAGTTTTTGATTTGCAAAGTGGAATTAAATTAGAGAATTACACAATAGGCATCAACGATTTATGATCACAATGGTATGGACAGGTGAGGTGGATTTGAATGATTCTACTGACTTGATAAAAATAGAATTACGATTCACACATACGCAAGTAAAATACTATGCAAATAGTATTCTTTGATCATGCACAATAATCTAGATTTAAAAAAATGGAGCATGTCATAGTTAAAAATATTTCTGTTCTTAGAAACAGCTCAAAGTTTTAGCCATTTACTTGCTTGCTGTGCTTGTTTTGCTATGGTACACCTAAATAGTTGGTTTGGTATAAACTATATTTCTAATTTTAAGCCATGGTATATTAAACTGAAATAAAAATTTTATTTTATTTATAGTGAAAGCTCTATACACACAGCTTGTATTGGATGTTTAAAAGCTCTGATGAACAATTCTGTAAGTAAATATTTTTATTCTACATTGTTATTTATGTGGAAGTTTCCCAGAGTTAAAACTAACACATAGTATTTTTTTTTTTTTTTTTTTGCTTTGTCACTTCAAATTTAGAAATAAAATAAACAATAATCTAATTATGTAAAACTTTATCCATTGATTTTGACTTGACTCCATAAATGTGCAATGGTGAAAACTTCTTCCATTGATTTTGACCTGGTTCCATAAATGTGCAATGGTGAAAAGTCTATAAAACCAATTTAGAATAAAAGTAATTTCGAATAATATTATTATATATAATTATATTATTATAATACTTAAAAATAGCGAGTCAAAATAACGAGTCAAATAAGTGAAATAGTAAGTCAAAATGAGTATATTGCAACCATTAAAATCGTTTTTGACACTCAGTGATTTGCAATTACCAAAGGGTACCATTGTCAATATTATTGCCACAAATAAATGTGATATATTTTCCATCAAGAAAATAATGCAGAGTATTCTGAATTTTCAAGGTTGCATAAGATTTCTTAGTTTAACCATTGTTGACGTGGAGGATCAGGTCTGTCTATAAACTTACTAAAGTGCTTATTTATAACCTTTCATATTGAAAGATGACTACATTTCATCCTGTGTAAATTTTTGATTTAATTTTAAAATTATATTTTATAATAATGATTACAACTAATGTTTTCAATGCAGTGTTTTGTATTACCATTTATAAGTACTTTTATATTGTGTTTAAAATATCATTGGTATTTTTATTTAGACATCCGTCTCGATGCTTTATTGATAAAACTCTCAGGAGCGGTTAACTTTTAATCGCTGTCCTAAATTTTAGAATAGAGCAAAGGTCGATGAAAATTCTTATGTTTTGGTTAAAATCCAATGTGCAGTTCTATTTATTTCTGAAAAAATTATGGCATGGTACTAAAGGTAAAAAAGATAATGCAAGTATGGCACGGTACTAAACTTAGAGAAAATATGCAAGTATAGCGTGGCACTAAAGCCAGAGAAAAAATTATTCTGTGTTGGTTAAAATGTGCAGTTATTTTTATTTCTGAAAAAAGTAGCATATTTTCTCTGACTTTAGTACCATGCCATACTTGCATATTTTCTCTGACTTTAGTACCATGCCATACTTGCATATTTCTCTGACTCTAGTACCGTGCCATATCTGCATATTTTATTTGACTTTAATATCACGCCAAACTTGCATGTTTTCTCATACTTTACTATCATGCCATACTTGCATATTTGCTCTGACTTTAATACCTTGCCATACTTGCATGTTTTCTCTGGCCTTAGTACCACCTCACACCTGCATATTTGCTCTGACTTTAGTACCATGCCATACTTGCATATTTGCTCTGACTCTAGTACCATGCCATACTTGCATATTTGCTCTGACTTTAGTACCTTGCTATACTTGTTTTCTCTGACCTTAGTACCACGCCATACCTGCATATTTGCTCTGACTTTAGTACCGTGCCATACTTGCATATTTTTTCTGACTTTAGTACCACGCCATACCTGCACATTTACTCTGACTTTAGTACCATGTCATACTTGCATGTTTTCTCTGACTCTAGTGTCTTGGTTTACTTAATTTAGCAGGGAATCAATTCATTATTTTTTATTGAAAACAAGATATAAGTTATTTAATAAATTTCTAGGAGTTGAAAAAGTAAGCTGTTGTATGAACCACTTCTTCTTCTAAGGAAAATATTAATATTTAAAATGTGCTTTTGATTTGTGATGGAGGACAATTTTGTATAGTTTGCATGGGTAGATACATATTTCTATGGGTTTATTTTGTGTTATAAACATGTGGTCTCCTCCTTGTCAACTGTTCCACAGTTACGAACAAGATCATATGGTTAGAGTTTTAAGACTGATTTTTCTTTCCTGAGATTACAAATCAATTTCTTTGTTGTGAGTAATGTTATAAATAGGGCTTGAATGGTAGTATTAGCAAAAAATGCTTCTTTTTTTTCTAACTATCTAACGTTGCAACTTATTATTTATTTTTAAAGAGGGGCCAGCAAATAGCTTTTCAAACTAATTTATAATAGGAGGGCCCACGGGTTTTTATTCTGGTGTATTTTTTTTTCAAAAAAGCTGTTTCATTCTAAAGATAATTTAAGTTTTTAATTTTAGTGTTTTCCAACTTGTAGTTTTCTTCAAAGTGTTCATTATCTTTTTTAAAAATTTTCACAAAGCTAAAGTCATAAGAGGAGAGCACAGACATTTTTAGATTTTATAAATGTTTTGGGCCAAAATGTCAAATATCATGATTTTTGGATAAAAATTTTTCATTCTCAACGTCTGGAGTTTAAACTGGTTTAAATTTATCCAAAAAAAAAACCGTGTCATTTTTTGGAAACATCACACTTAATTTCAAAGTTTTGTTAGAAAATAAAACATTAAATGCCTTGACTTATATTGACACATCAGGTTTTGAAAATCTTATCTTTTTCTATAATATCAATGTTTGTTTTCCTTGTACTTGGTTATAACTGGAATCTTAGCTAAGTCAAAGGAGTCGTAATTCACCCATGTTTGTTCATCCTTAGCTTTTTAGGTTTTAACTATAAAAATATTACTATTTTGGGTTTTCACAAAAAAAAAATTTTGAAAGTGTGGCAACAAAGTTTTATGAATTCATTCATGTTCATCAGTTTGTCAATTTTTCTCTAAAACTGCTCATTATTTTATTTGAAGTTGTAAGATCGTAAGATCGTAAGGTAAGTGAAGTAACTTTAACGAATTTCTTGTTGGCTTTTGGTACTGGACCTGAATACTGTCATTTCAAGCCTAAATCTAACGTTTCTAATATTATCTAAAAATACTTTCATTAACTTTTAAAAAGCTTTGCTTGAAGTTGAATAACCATGAAAGAAATTTCTTGACCCATATGACCAACTGTTTCCCATTACCTATTTGACTACCTGCGACCCATGACCACCTGCGGAAAATTCTTGTTTGAGGGCCTGGATCCACTTAACCCAAAAAAAAAAAAATATTTTTTTTGATTTTTCTTCGAAAGTTACTCTGATCATGCTGGAATTTTGGAGACACATTTTTTTCTTTTTCATTTTGTATGTCTACTGTTTTGAAATCTTTCATCTTCTATCATTTTTAGGCTTAAAGACAACTTTTCCAATTTTCCTTGAAAATTTTCCAACATCTTTTCATTAATAATTAATAAATAATTAATAGTAATTTAATTAATTAATTAATCACTTAAATAATTATTAATTATAGTATGGTAAAAACGTAATAAAATATCAGTGTGTCACTCAATGGAATAAATCTATCACTGAAATAAATAATAATTTTAATTTCAAAGATACAAACTCTTCATTACAAAAATATTTTCGATTTAAATAGAAATCAATTTTTTGGTTAATTTTAGAAAATATATTTATCTTATCTAGGATAAAAATTTTTTTTTTGATGCACAGATTCAAAAAAAATCCTACCTCCTGTATTAAAAACAAAATGAAGCGCTAAATAAATAGACTTGTATACTGCATAACTTCAGTTATGTTTTGTAAATTAGACGATTATGTTTTGTATATTATGTAAGACGCTAATCTCATCTATTTTGATTGAACACTTCATAAAAACTAAAATCTACGATATCAGAAAGATTTTTTTTTGGATTTTGGAACATTTCCGAAGCAAGATGTCCTCTGGGTTTAGGGTTAATGTGACAATTTTTTTTTTTTATCTGAATCGGCATGTTCTTGTAGCCAGAAAGTCGCCTTCTTAAAAATGCGCTTTCGCGAGGTATTTAGATTTAAACATAGTCGTGTATGAGTTTTTTGTTTAATAAAATTTATATATCTCAAGTTTAAAAACAAATAATAATAAAATGAGGTAACATTTGGTAAAGGGACTCATTGTAATGATGTACCTGAAAAAAATATTAAGAAAAATAAATCTTTCCTCAAATAGCAAAATTTCAATTGTCATTTTCCCCCCTTTTTTCATCGATTTTTTTTCCCAATGCACTTTTAGAAAAGTTTATCAAAATTTAATATTTAATAAAAGTATACAAAATGGATCTTATTGTGTGGTGTTTTTTTAAAAAAATCTGAGACACGTTCACTATCCTTAAATTACTCACATTGACAATGCTCAACGCTGTTTTCAAGTTGGATCAAACATTCGCAGATAATATAAATTTCATTATAAATGATTAAACTTTTTTGAACTTTCAAACTGTTTTTATAATAGCTAAATTTTCTATGATTCCCACTATAATAAGAACACTTTATGTGTTTAATGTTTGAGCTATTGTGTATTTTGTATTGTGTATTTATTTAATTATTATAAAGGTATGACTTCCTGCTTTGTTGGATATTTCTAGATTTTTCATGAGATAAATTGTCCTGTAGTCCATTAATCACTTGTTTTTTATTCCTACTGTTTTCTCTAGTATTTCCTGATATGATTATTATTTTTTTTTCAAAATCTGGTCTTTTTTTTTGATTTGTATGAAGTAAAATAACCTACTGAAAGCGTTTTGTTTCTTTATCCAACGTTTCATTCAAAATCATTTTGCATATGATTAGAGTAAAGGCCTTTAACTCACATGACTGTGGTAGAAATCACTCGTTTTTTTTTGTTCTTTACATTATTTTGGAAATTTGGCAAGTTAAAGAAAAAGTGATCTTTTAATTTAAAAGATCACTAAGTTCTGATTCTTTTTGTTTGAAGGTTTTTTCTGAAAAGTTTTGTTTTTTCATTGTTTTGAATATTATTTGAAGGTTCCTTATCCGAGAAAGAGAAAAATTTTTTCTTAGCAAGAAATTTTTAGTTGTTGTTTTTTTACAGTTAAAGTAGTTTATGGGAGTGAATTAGTCACTGAAAGCTTGTTTTTATTATTCTTCCAGAATGGACGTGCGGAGGTATTAGCTCACCCAAACTGCATTAATGTTATTACTCAAAGTTTGATTACTGAAAATGTCAAAACTAAAACTGCAGGTATGTTTCATATTTGTTATAATTATTTATAAATGATTATTACATTGCCATATATTTAGGTGGTGCTTATAATTAGGTGCAATGATACTTGTAGCTTTACTATTCACCTTTTACTTTATGTTATTGTTGTTTACCTGTTTTTATGTAGCAAAAATTTGAAAATTGTTGTGGTTTTGGCTATTTTTACACAGGAAATTATTTGCAAGTGTTAGCTAAAACCTCTTTCATGATGCAAGCTAGATTCAGAGCTTATGCAGCAAGAGAAAGTATAATATTACTGGAATAATTATGTTATTTAAATTTCTGTCAATTTTAATGTCATTTAAATGCCGGTTAAATAATTTTTAGTGTTAGAGATTCTGGGCGCGTGTTGTTTGGTGCCCGGAGGTCATAAAAAAGTATTAGATGCTATGTGCCATTTCCAAGTTTATGCTGAGGAAAGGACTCGCTTTCAAGTAGGATACATTTTTTTTTATATAAATTTTGATGAAAGACCCAATTTCTGGAGTTTAAAATATAACTTCTTATAAAAGTTTTTTTTAACCTTTCTGTGTAAGATAAAAGAAAAGATTAAGTAGGTATTGTTTGCAAAGTGATTTATAGGGTTGTTACTGTTATTCCTGAATAAGAAAAATTTTGAACCAAGGTGGTATGAATTTTGAACCAAGGTGGTATGAATTTTTAAGTTGGAAATTGCTTATTTTTAATATTTGAATGAATTTGAATGATAAATAAAATTTACCTGTAAAAATTATTTCAATATCAGATTTGATTACAAGAGATATTGAATTTCATTATATTATACCTTCTTTATATTGTTACTGCTACTTCTTTTCTTTCTGTCACCAGACCTTTAATTGTTTTTGGTTAATTTATTTTTATGTTATTTCATTTAATTCTTATTATAATCTTCAAACTTAAATGACGAAATAAAATATTTATAATAAATAAATAAACAAATAAATATACAAATAAATAAACAAACAAATAAATGTAATAGTTATTGTGTTTGGGTATGGGATCCGTAATAAATAGACTTAGTCAAATTGAAAAATTTTCTTAAAAAATTGGCTATTTGAAATATAAAAAAGTAAGTTATTTTTTAAGGACAATTTATTGAAGATAAAATAGCAAAATCTCTACTAAGCTAGTCCTCTTTTACTTCAATTTATATAAATATAAAATAATAATATTCTAGTATACATCTAAAAATTATAAATTTTCGCTTCAAAGGTACATATATTTATTTTTTAGACACTGATAAATGATCTAGATCGTAGTGCAGGATTATACAGGGATGAATTTGCATCGAAGATTGCGATCATGTCTTTTATAAATGCTGCACTAAGATATGGGGCTGGAGCAGTAAGTATATAGTGGCTGTCATCTTTTGCTTACTTTATATCTTGCATACTTTGTTTCTTACGGGGTTTTGTGTTTATTAAGTGTTAGAATTATCTAAAAAGTTTTTGTTGTTTGATTTTCTCAAAATAAGGGATTTGTTGAAAGGTCTCATTTCTTAACATCATGAAAATATTTACAGCATAAAATTTTTTTTTCATCTTTGAAAACTTCAAACATTTATTTGTAAACACTCATTAGAGTTTAATACAGTATAGAATTTTCAACATTTTTTCTTCCTTTTTTTTGTTGGTTTGTTTGTATATATATCCTATTATTATTATTAATTGTGTGAATACCTCTAAAGTTTGCAGAATTTAATTTATTATTTTAGGAACATCTTGAATTCCGTATTCATCTGCGTTTTGAATTCCTTATGCTTGGTTTACAACCTGTTATGGATAAATTAAGAAAACTTGACAACTTGACTTTAGAGAGGTAAGATATCCAGTTTAATTAAGAATATTAATTAGGATTATTAATTAGCTAACTAACTGCTTGAAACTCCTAAAGAGATTATTATTTAGTATAAATTTAATTTATGTGCCCAAGTAGTGCTAGGTTTAATTCTATGGAGAATTAAATTAAAAGCTATTAAAAAGAAAGATTTATCTCAGAAAGGAACTCTCTCTGGGATTGTATATATTTTTATAAAAAAAAAGAAGTAATTGCCGTTTAGTTTATAACTCTCCAGATAAAACAGCTTAAAGAAAATACTTGTAGAGTATAGTTTATATGATTCACAGAGGGTGTGTTTTTCATAAGTAATCACTCTTTCATAGTGAGATAATGTAAAATAGTGATATTGGTGAAAATTTGATTATTGCCTAGTTTACGTTTTAAAAATATGTTTTTATTGTTTCAAAAAATGATTTTCAAAGTAAACCAATATTCTGTAATTTACTAAAGAAGTTAAATAATTTTTAGGCATTTAGATTTCTTTGATCAGGTTCGGCAGGATGATGAGAAGGAACTCACTAAACGGTACGGTGTGGTATGTATTAATTTTTTTATTATAGTTATTACTTTTGTGGCACGTTAATATCAAAAAGTCTTAAGATTTTTTAATCTGCTTGAAAGTGTATTACTCATATGATATAATCTGTTACTGGGTCGATTTTTCCAATATGCTATATATATATATATTTTTGAGATTTTGATATCAAAATTATTTGAAATAAAAAAATACAATGCAAAATTTGGAATATCAAATTCCAGGTTTTTGGACAAAATAAAGAAGTTCTAAACCAACCTTGTGATATCAGATTTGCATTTTCTTACTATTGTATATCTCAGAACAGATGCAAAATATCACATGTTGAGTTTGAAGTGAAACTCTGTTTGCTGAGAAATTAAACTGTCCAAGAATAAGAAAGTGTAATAATCACTTTAATTTTCAGAGCTGAAGATCAAAATGAATGGGTTATAACTTTTATTTTGATTCACTCATTCACCAATGTATTTATTTATTTTCATATTTTTTTCAGCCACAAATTGATGCAAAGAGTGCAAGTAGTATGTTGGATGTTTTGAAACAAAGGATTGGCCATACTACATCTTATGTTCATTTGCTTTCAATTATGCAGCATTTGCTCCTTTTTCCTGGTAAGTTGTCAATCAGGTTGCTTTGAATAAAATAAAATAAAATAATATAATATAAATTTAATATTCTTATTTATTTCCTTTTTCATAGAAATTAATAATAATTATAAAGTTAATAAAAATAGTAAGCAAACATCTGTAATTAAACTTAAATACTAAAGAGGGGACTCACAGAAGGCCTCTCTCTGACCTTATCATCGAGTACCATTTTTTGTTGGAAGTGTGACAATATCTAAATTATTGTGAATAGATGAAAAATTATTTCAGTTAGAAATCAAGTGTAATGTGTTTTGAAACCTTATTTGCAGTCATGGTGTTAAATGTTTAGTTTTTCGAAATAATCAGAAATATTATTTAGACGTCTTATTATTTGTTTGGTTATTTTTTTAACGTGACGCCAATAAATTGTTTTACTAATTTATTATAGTAGGGCCTACAAGTTTGGTTATGGTGTACTTAGAGCTCCCATTTGAGCTTGTTGTTGTTTGCAGTTTTACATCGTTCAATTGCCTCATTGTACCTGTTTTGAATGCCCTCCACATAAAAACAGGCTTTAGGCACACTTATAGATCCAGAGAAACTCCCAGCACCACACAAAAAAGAAATCACAACCAGAAACTTGTTTCATTCCCAACATGGCAGTACTCTCTTCACAGAGCAAGCAACATATCAGAAACAAAAAAAAGTCATACCCCCAATATATAAAGGATTACCATAAGCCTGTGACAATGTGAAAGGCAACAGATCAATTTAGCAAAACCTAATATTAGGGGTAGGAAGATGGTTCTGTATGTGATTGGTATTGGACCAAGTTGATTTTACTGCCCGGATGACCTTCCTATCAACAAACCCTTGAGGGAAACCAACTCTATTTAATCAAAAAGCCACCTTGTGCAATTTCCCAGTTGTTTCATATAACAAGAACAGCAATACTGTAGCTATTGAGAGTGAAAAGATATTTGCATTTAATCTATCCAAAACATAAGTTGATGTACACATTTAAAATTAATGTACAACAATCTCCGTTTTGGCAGGTAAAGAAAATCATTGGTCCCTATGTGGGGTTGAACCCACAACTCTGTGACAGAAACCAAAGACTTAACTGCTTGGCTAAACAACCATTGATATATTTTATTTTTTTTTCATAAAGACAAAAAGAGATAGGTTAGTGTTATTGAAATTGGAGACTATAAGTTTATTCCATAGTTTAAGTCCACGAAACTAAATTCTAAAATTAGAATTTTTAAAATTTTCTAAAATTTTTAATTTGGCTCAATCAGTTTATTGATATACTTTGAGTTAAAATAGGTTTTTCTTGGTGTAAGTATTTAAAAAAGTTTCAGTAGTTTTTTTTTTATTTTTACATGAAGAGTTGAGTTGAAAAAAATGTTTATTTCACAAACATTCATTGTTTTAATGTCATAAAAATGTTGTTTAGAATGAGTTTATCTTTAAAGAAAATGAGGTGGATAGCATGTTTTTGAGTTATAGAGTTTAGTTTGCTTTTATGAGTGCTTGCCCATACTATGTTTGCATGGCTTGTGCAACAATGTATGAACAAAAAAAAAATTGTTTCATGAGATATTTGTGGAGAACATGCCTTAAACACTTAGTTATCCATGAAAAAGCAATTTCTTTGATTTTTAACTAACTTTCTTTAATAGAGAGTTAATGTTGTATATTTTTGAAGATTTGCAAATAAATCTATCGTAATTGACATTGGGATTGAGACCAAACTGCAACCAGATTTAATTTTTAAAGAATTCTTTATTACTGCGCCAAGTTTTGCTCTAGAAAATGACAATAATAATTAACCTCGCCCATAAGTAACTCAGTGAAACCAGCATTTAAACTCCTGGTATTTAAGTGAACTACAGAAAGGTGTACGATTACGATTGTATCATAAATTAAGGAATTAATTTCTTTCACAAAAACATACGGAATCTCATACTTTTTGAGTTTTATATCATGAAAATAACTCAAATCTGGATTGTTGTTATGATTAAAAATTTTTTCATTCAAGGGAAATGAATTATAGCTAATAGTTTCAAAATCTGTGAAGTTGATGAAATTGTTGTTCATATTGTTATATGAAAGATACATCCACAGAGAGAAAAAAATTATGAATTTAAAGCTTTGGAACTACCTTTCCTAGATCTTTTATCCTGAGTAATAAGTTGTCATGAACTTTTTCCAGAGCTTTTTCTTGTTGAAATAATTTCTTTTGTTTTCAAAGAAATCTTCATGAAATTTCCTTTGCTAGCAACTCAGATATTTGCCCTTAGAATATGATTTAATACTGATTCTTAATACCTGAGTACCTTTCTTAACTTTACATGCCTGCTTGAAGCATGTTTTTTCGGATTTTGAATATAAATTTATTTTCTAAATGTTTGATTATAGTTGATCAAAAGAAAGGAGCATTAGATTATTGGCGAATGGTTGATAGAATTATCCAGGAGATAGCACTGCAGCAACCAGATGGCACTGATCCAGATACAGCACCAGTCAACATTCATGTGGCGCATATCATAGAAAAGTAATTAAAATAATGATTTAAACTGATATTACTCTGCCACGCAAAGGTTATTTACTTGATTTATTCACAGTAATATCTGTAGCATAATTTAAAAACAGTAAAATTGTTTAAAACAATGCATTTTAATTTATTTTAACCAAATTGCAGTTAATTGGTGTTTATTTGGTCATTTATAAACACACGTAACAACAGAAATATTTTAATAATGAATAAAATTTCTTTAGATTATTTATTTGTTACATTTCTTTTCGCTGGACTCTGACAAACCAAATGGAGTCCTAGAATTCAGCTATGTCTGTATGTCCATTTTTATTGGGTTCCCAGTGAAGACACCTGTGTTCTATGTATCCACCTATGTTAGTCTGTCCGTTTTCTTATTTTACTCCTAAACCGCTCATTATTTTCTGAAATTTGACAGGAAGTTGTAACGTTATATAGGAAAGCAAGGGACAATTTTAGATTTAAAAAAAAAATATATATATTTTTTGGTACTGGACACGAGTTTGCCCAAAAATTGGCACTTTAGGTCTTAAATCAACATTCAATGAAATTCTTTAAATTTCTTGAAAACCGTTCGTTGATTTTTTTGGCTTTTCTTGGAAAGGTACACATGAAATGCAGATTCTGAAATTTTGTGTGATATTAGGAAATACCAATTTTAATAAGTTATAATAAATTAATGAATTAGGAATGTCTGCCATTTCGAAAATATTATCAGGCCCAGGACCCAAGTCCTTATAGCTTATAGGCATAAAAATAGAATTTTTGAAATTTTGCATTGAGCTAGATAACTGTACAGAGCATCTTTTACTTATATATGGTCCTGTGTTTTAAAATTTTATTATCCAGGTTCAGGCTCTAAAATGCCAAATTACAAAAATCATATTTTTCAAAATTTTCCAGTAACTCATATTTCATTCTGCCAAAATTATTTTTGAAATGAGATGATAATTAATTATTGACGATGATTATTTTTACACTTTGATCATTTTAAAAATGTTACCAGGGTCAGTTTCCCTTCTAAGTAGGAGTAATGTAAAATTCATCAATAAAACAGTGAATATTGCTTAAGGCTCACCACAACATTCTTTATAAATTTAATATTCAAGGTAAAATTTTGAAGGATGTAAGTCCTAGTTTGGTTTAATCTGGCTTATTAGGAGAAAATCAGCTTCACCTTTAGTGTGCTTAAAAGCTGGATTTGCATATTCTGCTTATTTTCGAATCTATAAAACATATTTTTAATGTTTTTCATTAGCGAGGGAGAATACTATAATAATTATTATATAAAACTAACTTTTTAGAATGACTACTGATGATTTCAAAGATGATACTGTTTCAAAACTTGCTAAACGTGAAACTGAAATGGCTGAAATGAGAAGTGTGATTGAGAAAATGGCTGATAAACTGGATAAAGAAACTAAAGAGCACGAGACTCTAAAAAAAAAGTTTGAAGAACTTACTACACAGAACCAAAAACGGGAACAACAACTAAACCTTGAGATTGAAAGATCAAGGATCAAGCTAGAAGAAGTAGTTAAAGGGTTTAGTGCTTCAATACCTGATGATGCCAAGATAGCAAATCTTGTTAGTATGGGTGCACTCTCTGCGTCAATCTTACAGCCTGCTGCTGCAGCTATACCACCAGCACCTTTAGTTTCACCTCCTCCACCACCAAGTGCTCCAGCCCCACCCCCAATGTTTGCGGGTGCACCTCCACCTCCACCTCCTATGATGGGTAAGTGATAGTTGTTGATTTATTGCTCTTATCATCTTTACCGTTGAAAATATGACTGTAAGATAAAACTTCAATTTTTGGCAAAATTTTTAGTATTTATCAGTTTAAAAAAAAGATTTTCATTATGTTACTAATGAATAATGATACCAAATTATTCAACCTAATGGCAGCCATTTGAAGGAATTGCAATATTTGATTATCTCCACTAGCTAGACTTGGGGTTGTTTTATTTCCAATACTTAAAGGTTTCCATTATAAAAATGTTAAAATCTACCATTATCTTTATTCATACCATGAGTTGTATTTGTTTCAATTTCTATGTACTGTTTCTCAAAGGATTTTTTAATCGTTCGTCTATAAAATCTTTTTATATCATTTGCAGAGTTTCATATTAATAGTTTATTATTTAACTTTAGCTAGCCAGACCATTTGTTTCTCCCATATAGCTAGATCTACATTAGCAAGTTGGTTGTCTTTAGATAACTTTAATTTCTTTTAGTAGCGCAAATTATTTGTAAAATTAGCAATGGAAACTTTGAAACTCTCCATAGTATAACTTAAGAGTCAATGCTCGAGTTTGACTTTATTTCATTCATTATATATGTCTTTTTGTGTACTTCAAAATAAAATGTATTAAATCATTTTTCATTGTTTATCCAAAAAATTAGACAATCACTGGCTTTTTTTATTTATTAAGGCATGGTTGGGATTGATCGTCATAACAAAAGGAATTTTTTAAGCAATATTGCTTTTTTTTAATTTTTGGTATTTCCAATGGCCACTATTACAGACAAATCTGACCTGAGTCATCTAATATTTAAATTTGATCATCCCATAGGAATTAAGAGTTATTGAGACATAAGTTAGTTAATAAATATTTTGAAATAGTGTGTTATTAATTATGTGTGAAGAAAGATTATCTTATTTTTGTGAAATAATTTCAAATAACACAAAGTTGTGTAGTTAATAAATGGCTAGAAGTTGACAGGATCAAAAGATACCTGTATTTAGTTATTGTCAATTTACCATTTTTTTGCTTCAGTTACAAGTTAGAGAAAAAAATTTTATACAAACATCGCTTTTGCTCAAATTGTGATTAGTTAGTTTTCTAATTGTTTTGCAGTTTTATATCCACTGGGTATGACCATAGATACTAAAATTTGTGTTGGATTGTTTTTATTGGGTTTATGCAACTCTCTATCTTTTTCTTGCTCAAGTTATTATTTTATCTCTTTTTTTAGTTTAGGTTTTTATTTAGACCTAATTTTTGATGTGTTGTCTCTTCTTATAATTTCAAGGTTTATAAGATCATTTTAGTTTTGGGTCTGATTATGTATGTAATTTATTAAAGTATTCATTTTTTTTGAGTTATTACAGTTAGGGATCCTTATTTGAAGTCTAAAATATTCCAGTCCTGGAGTGAAATAGAAAAAAAAATTCAATCTAATTGCAATCTGAAAATGTTTAGGAAATACCACAAGCCCTTTAACAAGAGTCTAGTTTAAGAGGTAAATTAAGATAAAAAATTTTCATATTTCTGGGACTGCATAAAATGCTTATATATGTTATCTGAAAAATACATTCACTACTGTTATTCATTAGATATATTATCTTTAATTTTGTTTGTAACCTTTTTAATTATTTAAAAAAATTTGTTTTTAATCAGGTGGACTTGGTGTGCAGGATAAGCAGAAATCATCAAAGCTTCCGAAGCCTTCACAACCTTTAAAATCTTTCAATTGGTCTAAATTACCTGATGTAAGAAAAACTATTGTTATTAGCGTTTGATTTCTTATTTCTTAGTTCTTATTTTTGGGTACTGGTAATTATTTTCCTTCATTATACTTTGAAAGTTCTCATAAAGTAAACATCTGAGTGAAACAGGTTAGCTGTCAAACATATTCGCTTGGCAACCTGTCATGTCTAAATTAAATTTGGTTCTGCTAAAGATTTTTTTATTTCAATTCAGGAACTTTACCTGTTTTACGTCAGACACGCCCATAGTTTGCTTTTAAATTCTTCTGAAATTTTTTATTATTATTTAATATAAATCTAACTTGGCATGGATCCACTGCTCAGAGTTAGAGCACTCGGCTTACATGCCAAAGGTTTTTTATTGTACATTAACTGACCAATCTATCTATGCGTTGTCGTCGTTGTCATACACCAAACATGCATATCAATGTATATCAGATATTTATCATATCTTGATAAAAAATACTTTTATTATATATTGTAAATAAAATTGATTTGCACAAAGAAAGTATTTTATATAATAAGGTATATTTGGTAATGTACAAGGTTTATTAGATTGTTCCAGCATTGAATTATGTCGTTTTTACGTAGGTAAGAATAAAAAATACTCTGTGGCAAGATTTAGACGAGAGTGCTGTAAGTGAATTATTTTCTTTCTATTTTTTTTTTTTTTTGAATATCAATATGTTTAACATAATTTAAAACCTTTTGAATTTTGTTCAGAAAATATAAGATTAAGAAAGTATTTCAAATGTAATT
>JAUZNK010053230.1:0-15667 GCA_035046665.1 Euphysa ruthae
ACGTTTTTAACATTTATTTTGTAAAATTTTTATTGATAGTGAATAAATACTTACTTACTTACTTACTTACTTACTTACTTAAATATTATAAAAGAAAAATATTTTCATTTAGTTTTATTATTCCATAGCGATGAAAAAAATCAGTGAAGCACCATAAAAATGATAAAATTATCAGAACAGTCTTATAAGATGCAAATTATAATAGTAACACTTCCAACTGAAAATTAGTGAGATTTATGCCCCATATTAGGTCTTTAGTGAGGAACCGAATGCTGGTTTTTTGTTAAGCCGTGGACAGTTAAATCTGTAGGGGAAATCTGTCTTGTGTGTTTAAGTGTTCTAGTATGTGGCTGCACACTACAAAGCTTTGCTCCAACACTTCATCAAATGATTAGAATCTTATGCTACGCATGCTAGCTATATTAAGTCTTACGGAATTAATTGTTTATAGAAATTTATGCTGAAAAGCAAATTTTAATAAACCTTGAGATAAAGTCTGTTGAGCCAATAAAGGGATTAAGTTATATATACAATAAAATTTTTACAATTTGATTCAAGGTCGCAACGTTAAAACTCCAAACTACTCTGGAAACTTTCTAGCTACCATTGATATTTGTGCCTCTCGATTGGTTTGACTTGTTTAAAATGCTGTCGCAAAAAATTTCTAGATATTGCCATGGTATTAAAAATTTAGACATTATGTCATAACTGAAGATGTAAGAAACAGGGCATAATTCAGATTTGGCTGTAAATAACAATGTATGTGCTTGGTGTACTGCGCGTCTCTTACAGTCATTTTTGATTTTAGGCGCATGATGTTTTATTTGGTGTTATAGAGTTACAGCTCTTTGAATTATTTTAAAAAGTTCTCTAAAGATAAATTGCTGTGTTAAGCTCACTAGAATGCTGCATATCATTGTTGCAATGAACCTGCTATTCCATAACAAAAAAAAAAAAAATTGGTGGTTTGGGTTATTACAATATCACTTCTCAAGCTACAGTATTGTTTTATCTCCCTCTAAATGTAGCAGAATGTCTTTCCTAATAATTCAAGTGTACAATTAGGAAATTGATGTTTTGCAGTTAAAGCAATTGAAGTCAATTTAAAATGTTTCCAAAAAATACCTGCCTACCGCACTGTTTTTTTATGATTTCATCATGTTTGTGTACTTCAAAAAGAATTGAAATTCTCTTCACCACAACAGTTTATAACAAATCTAATATTTTAGATATTTTGTAATATAATTGTCCCCTTGTTTATTTCATTCTTGAAATTGTAATACTAAGGATATATGACTGAAACACCAATTATAACAATAACATGTTTCTTCTTATTCTTCTTTACAAAAGAATGTGTAAGTATCATTTTTTAAACACTAAAAACGTACAACAACCTGTCAGTTTTGATAAAATCTAAATTTGTTTTGGTTTCATCACAAGGTGATGTTTAAAGATACAAGATAGGGAAGTTGTAATTATTTGTTGTTCAAAAACAACCATCAGCTTGATCAAGTCAGTCTCAGTTTTTTTGAGTTTGATATCTTTCAACTATAAAATGAAATTACTGGGAAGATGCTCATAACCTGTCCATTGGAGAAGTAAAGAATGTTCCTCATTTAATTAAAAGCCAAAAAGATTGTTTACTTGTGTTTTCTAAAATCTATAAATAAATTTTTTAAATTAAGATTAGCATAAGCTATACTTGTTTAAAACTGCTTAAAACTGCTTAAAACTAAAGTTTTGGCATGGTGTTGTGAAAAGTGCATTCCAGATTTTATCATACAATTTTTATTTTTAATTTAATTTAATTTCTGTGAGCAAACTGGCGATAAATATAGGGTTGGCCGGTCGACATATTGAAATATAATTCAATATATAATAAATAATATTAATAAAAAATAACGGCCGGTAATAATAATAACTGAAAGCACGTTTTTACACTTCAATTTTTCTTCCAGAAGCTCCTTGATAAAGTATTAGATAACAAAAAAAATAAAATATACATGTAAAAAATGCTATATATAGTTTGCAAAAGAAAATGTAAATCTTTCGCTAAATTTTATGTTATTTTGTCAAACATAAAATGGAAAATAGTTTTTATTTTAAATTTGGAAATGAATATTATTATTTTTCTTGATTTTGAAAATATGCAGTCCTTAGGGCCAGCAGAACTAGAAATTAAATTGGTCTTGCCTAAAAGAAGATGTTTATTTTTTTCATTGTTCAAGATTTTAGTTTTTTTGATAACATGTTTTTTTTACCTGGCATAACAGAATCATCTTCATAAGTATTGTGCTTGGATGAAGTCATCTAAACATAGCTTTATATTAATAACAAATTAATGTAATATGCTCAGAAATACAGACATATGATCAAGATGCAGTACTGGAAAGTAAGAAATTGTCTGCTGGATTTTTTTAAAAAAAGGCATGAAAAACTTTGGTAAACCTTTTTTATATTTACCTAGTGTATCGTGTATGAAAAATACTATCCAAGTTGACTGTTACAACTTGAATTTTTAACATTTTAGTTTATTTTGATTTTTTATTCGGAACATTTTTCAAAGGAGAAGAGTGAGACTGCCATTTTCAATGATTAGTTTCCTATTCGAGAACTTTCTGGAAGGACATGGCTCACCTATTATTACTTTTTGTTTAAAGAAATTTTTTTTCATAAGCTCTGAAGAACATTAATTTGCGCTATAGAAATACCAAAATTTCGTTCTGTTCTGTAATTTTAAAAAAACAATTAACTTAGTCTTACATTAATGAAATGTGGTTTTTAATTGTGATACTTTTGTATCTATTGTTCCCAATAGAACGGCCTAATATAGGAATGGTTTGTAAAATAGCAGTGATTTCAAGTAATAAGTCATGATGACAGCCAATATATTGAATTGCAGAGTTATATTTCATATTAGCATTTTCTTTATTTTCACATGTTAAAAATGTCAACCTTGACAAAATATCTATTTACAATAATCAGATGAGAATTTGATAACAAGGATTCCCTACATTTAGGAAATTTCTGCAAATCGCACAGGCAACGGTCGTCATGTAGGCACTACTATCTTTAATGAGAGGACTGTTTCACTAAGTTTATCATATCTAGAAAACGGAAAAATAGTTTTACTTAGTTATTAAATTAGTTCTCTATTTAAAAAAGAAATGTTATAAAGAAATTCTCATAGTTCTTTAGAATTTAGTTGCTAGAAAGAAATACCATTGTTATTTATCAACTTACAAAATTGACAAGTTATAAGAGTGTACAGCGAAATCTTGCGGAAATTTAATCAAAACCATGGTATGTATCTTATGAAGATTTTGGGGAAAATACATTTGTGCTTTAATTTTCTGTGAAAATTGAAAACAAATGTGAGCATAATAACAACTGAAATAAACTGAAAGTGACACTAAATTGCGTGCTTTAAAAAAAGTTTGTACATTAAGGTCATAGAAATGAAAGAAAACCAAAACAATACACACCGGCATGAGAACTTAAGAAAATATTTTGCTTGCAGTAATTGAACCAATCATTAATCTCCTTTTTAAGATATTCACCAAACCCAATCAGTTTTAAGAAAAAAATTTGTAGATCTAATAATTTTGTCGATAAAATTGAAAAGTTCAATCTTTCCTTGTAACACGCATCCATAGTTTACATTGAGAAAATGTAAACATTGAAATAAGTCTATAGGAAAATTGTTTTGTAATTTTTATATTTTACTTAAATTTTTCTATTTAACCCTTTGCATGCCTTATGTAAAATTCTTATGTATAAGCTATAGACCAGACATTTTTAAGCAAAAAAAAAATTGGTCATAACTTCTGTGATGTTAAAGTGTGGAAGTTCAGTGAGGGCTTAGTTTTTAGTTTACCCTTGTCTCTGAAAAAAAAAAAAAAAAAAAAGTCAATATTCTGGGGACGGCGCGCAAAGTTCTAAGAGTTATTTTAAGAGATTGTTTTTATTAACGTTTGCAGTATTCTTGATTATTTAGGTAAACACAGTTGAAGACAGTCACAGCAAACTTGCCACTGATATCTCACCTAATGAAATGGAATTTACTAAAAAAATGGTAATTTTTTTTAGACTTTATAACATTTGGAATGCAATTGAATTAGGTACCATGTATTTCTAAATTCGTAAATATTGCTCCCATGAGTGAATTTTTTCTTGATTTCTCAATATTATTTTATAATATTGAATATTAATATTAATATTAATATTTTCAGTTGTTTATAATTATTATATTTAATTATATATAATTAATTAATTATAATTAATAATAAAAAAAAATTAATTATAAAAAAAATTAATTAAATATATTTAATTATATGTTATTATTATGGTTGAAATAAATAGTTTACACTTAGACCTATAAATTCACTTTCATATAATCTGTTTTTCACCTGTTTTAAAAAAAACGGCTGGTATAATTTTCCTTGATTTTGTTTGCTTTTGTTAATTTCTTTTTGCGAAATGTAAGAATGGTATATTGAAATTTCTTCGTTGTTTCAACTGAATAATTTTTAATGTGTTCAAGGGAAACAATAAAAAAATTCTTATTTTCAGTTTTTATCAAAACTGATTCTTTTAACGTGGTTTTATTTTTTAGTTATATGACTAACAATGTCTCGTGGTGTGGCCCAATTCATAAGTACTTTGCAAAGAGATAGGGAAGCATATTTATAAAACATAATATGTTTGAAGGCTATCCTATGTTACAAATTAAGTCTCAAAATTGGAATGAAAAATGGTACTATTTTACAAGCTGAGAAGGAGATATTTTATCAAGGAATAACATGACTTACCTAGTTTATTCCCTAGGGGAATAAACTAAGTAAAATAAACATAGCATCAAGATTATCCCAGAAAGTAAAAGAAAAGAAAACAGATGTTATCTGAAACGCACATGTTAAATAGAGTTGTCAAACTCAAAAAAAGATGTTGATGAGGTACATCAGACTGTAGCTAGTTATCAATCAACCATAAAAAAGTAATTCTTTTTGGAAATGGATGTAGTGAAAATGAAGTTGATATAAATGTTGTTGTAGAATCTTCAATCGGCCAACTACATTGCCTTACTGCAAATGACATAAAAACCAACTTTTTAGAATAAAATTTTTTATGACTTGATGCTATGATAGCAAGCTTACTACAGCAAATAGTCATCAAATTTCTGAGTGAAACAAATAGAAAGATGTAACAAAGGCAAAAAAAAATTTAAAAAGCTCAGTTAATCAAAAAACTTTATTAAACAAAGATTTTTGCTCTGCAATTCGTAACAAGCATAGATACTAATTGTTGCATAAAAAGAAAACCTTTACTTTCCAAAGATGAAAAGCGTTATTTTGAAAAAATCAAAGTATTATGCATCTGTTTCTCAAAGACAAAGGTAGATCCTTCATTCTGAATTTCTCCCGCATTAACTCTGGAATCAATCTGTTATTAGACTTGCATGTTTCAATCATTAGAAAATGAAGATATTTTTTTTTTGAATACTGACAGTGTTTTCAAGGGTAATTAGTTCATCAAAGCTTAATGTAAAGTTTTTATGGGCTGTTTTAAGTGAATGTTTTTTTACCCTGTGGTGATCACATAGTTATTTTACTTACAAAACATCCAGATTAAGGGACAATACAAAAAATAACTTAAAACCTAACTACATACAAGAGTAGCAGTTTTTATAACACTCAAAAGCTTACAAATCCTAATCAAGCAACAGCTTGTTATTGTCTTGTACACATAACTTTGGAATATTATTTGAAAAAATTGATTTATAAGTTGAGTTTAGTTTATAACCTTTTATTACAACAAAAACCTACAATAAATATGTATAATAATGTCTGTTGAAGTAACTTATATTTTGCTTTGAGACTTTAATGCAAAAGGGAAAGATTTAGATGGGTTAGTAAAAGAAGGCCAAATTTTTCTTATCCTGATCAAGTTAGAAATAATGAATAATAATAATAACAATTATGATCTTTTTAAAACAATAATTAAACTTGATATGGCTTACCAGTCAATTAAAAATATGCTATTTTCACGTAAACGAAAACCTGAACCTATCATACAATTGTGCATTAGTTGGCGTAAAAATATCATGTTACCAAGTAGCCACAAATAGATCATTCATGAACTGGTTTTAGATTGATGCTCAGTTAGACCTTTATTTTTCAAGACTCAACAAAGAACATTTATGATCAACTAACTATAATGCCAACATTTTGACCTTAATTTAACAATAAAAAATTTTATGCTGATGAAATGAAAAATAAATTACTAACCAGCCAAATGTGTGATGATTAATGATCTAATGGGGAACATCATGAAAAAGACTAATAAATTATAATTGTTCAAAATAAATATGGATTAATTTTAATTAAAAATGGAAAATCAGATGACCTTAAACCTACAAATGACCTAACCCCTAAGTAGTTATCTCAAGAGCCTGCTAAACCCTTCAAATGAACCCTAACTTACTGAATTGAGCCTAAAAATAAGTCTAATTCTTATCTCACCTAATTTTGACAATATTTTATATACCTTTTCAGGTAGTGCAGCAACGATAATTTAACTTATTTTATGGAATTATCTGCTATAACAGTAGGCTTATAAAGCCATCTACAAGTGTTATATAGTTACAGTTACAGTGGCTTTAGGTGATTTTGTGTGACCGCTTTTCATTGCTTATGTTGCTTTATCGTTTTAGCTTTACAATAACAAAAAGGGAGAACTAGAACTAGAAATACCAATGCAATGTTAAGACTTCTTGCTTTGAAATTAGAGTTTCCTTGGAAGTCATTTTATTTTAATGGTGTGCAAAAATCACAATGATTTTAAAAAGAAATTGAATGAACATTTGTAATACGTAGCTAAATTTATTTTTTAAAAAAACTCAATCTTTCAATTGTTGATATATATCTAAGTAGATTGTAGATTTTTTCTGATGCATTATTCACAAAAAAAACTCTTTACCCATTCCAGAGTTTACAAATTTGTAGCAAAAGCCATTCCAGCATTCCAATTTTAAGCATATATCTTGAGGAATCTCATAATGATTACTCATATCTAATTTGCTCTTAGAATTAGAGTCCTGTTATTCCTATTGGATCAAATATTGCACTGATAATATAAATTATTTTATTAGTTGATTATTTAAATTTTTTAGTATGCTATCTTGTAGTTTTTGATAATTTCTCATAAACTTTTTAAGCCTAAGCCTTTTAGCTTTCGCACATTTTTGTCATGTTTTTTTTTTTTGCAATTTTGTTACTTTGTTGTGATGGTCTTTTGGCTAAAGCTTATGATTGACTTGGCAGTCGTATTATTATTTCATATTTCGCATTTCATTTGATGCTTTCTTTTTTGTCAAGATACTTGTTGTCTTGTTTTAAGGATTTTTAACAGCAAACATCCATCTCTAAATATGTACACTATCATGTTAAAATCATTGGTTTATATATAGTTTTCAAAGCATTAGTTACATATCAAACACTTAAACTGACCGGCTACAGCTGTTAGGATGTTATATACCTTCTGATCAGAATGGGATTGATTATGCATGTCAGCGTTTCTTAATCTATAAGCTGTAAAAAAATTATACTTGTTTGAATTTCTATCACCACTATTAAGGAAATTCTTTATCACTCTTAAAATCGTTGTTGTAGAGATAATTAAGTATTTTTTTGCCTGGAATTTTTTCCTATGACGAAGTGGTGTTTTAATATCTTTCTTTTTTCTTTAATGCCAGAAATTTGGTTAAAAATTGTTTGGTTGCCTGTGTATTGTTTTACTGTGATCGAGCCAACCACATACCATCCTAAGACTAATCTAAGAGTTGTAAAATGTTGGCTGCATATAAATTATAAATTAATTATAATTATTATAATTAATTAATTAATAAATTGAATTTTTCGAGTTTTTAGTTCCGGCCAGTGCCCCTACTTCTAATCCCTTAAATTCAAGAGTTAAACTTTGTTTTTTTATCTCCAAGGTTTAATGCTGAGAAGGCTTAGTATATATAATTTTTTTTTTACGAAGCCATATTAAGTTTTTTCTACACACTAAAAGTGACTTTCAGTCTAAAAGATATAAAAACGCAAGATAGTGTAGGCGGCAAAAAAGTGCACACTTTCAGAAATTTAACTGGTTTCAGCTATCAATATCTCCACTATAAACCGTACGCGCATCACTATCCAGTTATTTGTATCGTTTTTTTTTTTAATGCAATTAATGTTTACTCTTTACTGCCTAAGATCTTCAAAAGTGCTTATGAGATTGGCCAGCAAAGTGATTTAATCAAATCTCATATTATACGCATTTGCTATGGATATCCATTTATTAAATTATCTTACGTAAAAGGATGATGATAGTGATGAATAGTGAGAATGCTTGAGAAAAGTAGGAAAATCCTATTTTCAGAAAATTTTTTGTAGATGTTAATGAGAGTGAAAAACTATCCTTTATTTTCCTCTCACTTCATATAAAATTTTAAAAACAAACCAATGAATGCGTTTTGAGGAAATCAAGCTCATTTTGTTATTAGGCCTAAAATTACCATATCTGCACATATTTGAAAATTTAATTCAAAAGTGTAAAATAACAATGCTCTATACTAATGGTTAGTAGCTTCAATCGATTTTATTTGATTAGAACTTCAGTCATGCTAAGATTCTGAGCAAATATCGCTGTTGCGCATTAGGCTTAAAAGAGCTAAGCTCGTGAAAAATAAAGTTTTCTTAAATCAATAATCTTAGATTCAAGATTCACTTTGCAAATTGTGTTAATTTTTTTCTAAAATTCTAATTATCATGACGTATTTGGAAAATATCACTAATTTTGTAAAAATTCTTAATTCAAGTAGTTATGATATAAATATTTTTATAGTGCACAATATGCTGATTAAAACAGCTATTATATACATCTATTTTCACATTTATCTAGATAGAGATGTTGGTTACCGCTGAGGATGGAACTGCCTCATCGATTGACATCTTGCATCTGGGATCTGTACTTCCCAAGAAGATCAATACAGCTGCTGCTGAGGTAAAAAATTTGTATGCTTAAGCATCTATAATTTTCTTTTTTCTAATTTTGTACATGCTTTTCGTTCATAAAAATTGACTCAAAACGAGTTTAATATTCAGGCTTTTAGGTTTTGGTCAAAATTTTTAGTGGAGTTTGCATTTAGAGCTTAACGGAAGCATTTTTTTTTTTTTTAATTAATTTAACATCACATTTTTTTAAGCATGAAAAGATTTTATAAGATTAAATTTTTTCTTTGTGTTTTACCTGGAAATGACTGCTTTTGTTTTTAAAATTATATTGAATTACGGTGACTTTTAAAATGAGTCCTTTTGAATCTTAAAAAAATGTGATACATCTAAAAATTTAGGTAATTTCGATATGTTTACGTCACTCATCAAAAATAAAAAAATTACAGCTGGCCTATATTAGAGATACTTGAAGTAGGTTTTCTACAAATAGACATACAGTCATTGCAGAAATTTTACTAATTTATTTTCAAAAAAAAAAAGATATGGTTAGCTGGCAATAGCACCATTATTTGGATTTTCTACTAAGACTTCACATTAAATATTTTCTCATCATCCGCATAAAAATTGCAAAGTTTGAACAAAATCTGAACAAGACACCTGAAAAGCTTAAGAGAGTTAATAAAAGCTAAAAAGTTAAACTGACGTAAAGTTTTTATGCATGAAACAGTTTGTGTATATTGTAAACATCCACAAGACTTATAGCCAGCCCTCTGAACAACATATTTCGAACTTACCTAACATTTATCTTGGCAAAACACAAAATCGCCTCGGCAATATATTAAAAAATTTTTATTAAAAAAAAATCATCGTTATTTTTCTTCCAAAATATTTTATATAAGATTTATCTTGTTGATTTCTTATATTTATAAGATGCCTTTTCATAGAAAATTATAGTTACACAGGTGATTTATCAAATCTCAATGTAATTAATCAAGTAGTCATTGTGTTTTGTTATATTGATAAAGTTTTAAATTAATTTAATTCTTGGAACAGTTTCTGTGCAGTTTACATCCTGATCACTCTTGACCTGGCATGTTGAAATAGTCGTAATATCTATAATAACTAACAGATACTATGTAACAAGGTGGATTGGCATACAGCAATCAGCACACGGGAGAGAAGCTTGTGCTTGTTCTCGCAACATTACAGTATTTGTTAGTCAGTAATTAAATGTAAATTGAAAATTTAAAATGTATTGGTGTTTCAAATTTAGGAAGTTAAAAATAACATTGAAGAAACTTTACTAAATTGACACGTAACATCACAAGAGCACAAATTGACACGTAACATCACAAGAGCACAAATTGATACATAGCATCACAAGAGCACAAATTAACAATAATCATAGATTTGTATGAAACATATTAATTTTTATATATCATATTTTTTCATTTGTTTCTCTAGTTAATAAAACAAGTTCCATATCTTAATTACAAGTTGTGATCTTAATTTTTTTGGCAAGCCGGTTTTTAAATAGTGTATTTAATTTGACAGAAAAATAATAGTAAAAATAAATATAATTCTGATAAATTTATATGGTTGTTAGAAATTTCATGGTTTGCTTATGTTAGATTTTTATGTGATTTTTAAAAAATATGCAAATTTCGATATGACCTTCAATTACTTGCAGGGCCACCTTTTTTTTGATAAATTTTCTGTAATAAAGATTAACAAGAATTTTCCAAACTTAATGAAGGTTTGCAGTTAGGTTGGCTGATTTTTGAATGTCGACTTTAATTCAAAAAAGTGCATATTCTATTACGCGAATTATGCTCATTTTGTAAAATGCTTTACTTGTTGCCATGCTTAAAAAATTTAAATTGAGTCAATAAAACATATGAATATGAAATATTGATCAAACTTTTTCCTGTTTTATCAGTGGTAAATTCTATCATCATTATTATCGTCATCGTTATTATTGTCATCATCATATGTGTATATCGTTGTCAGCTTTCAGTAAACACTTCAAGGAAATCAGTGTGTATTGTAAGACTCAGAGTCTTAATATTCTAATAAGTTTCTGTTGAAAGCAGTTCTAATCATTTGATATAGTTTTGCTACAGATTTTTTAAATAATATTATATCAAATACCAAATACTGATAAAAATATTAATCAATATTAAATATTAATTAATAAGTAATTAATATTATTAAATTCTGTGATTGTTGCCTTTTTCAAGGCTAACGACTATCCCTCATGACCATCCCTTATGACCATCCCTCACGATGTCTATAGCAGACACCGTGATGGTATTTATTATGTAACTAAGTACCTGAAAATGATTTAGTCTGGAACATTTAATGAGTTTTGAAATTTTTATATGAACAACGCACATGCATACTCTATCACGGTTGTAACCTTGTCATTAAAAATTGCGAAGCAAGTGATATATGCAAGATTAACTTCACTGCAAACATGTTTGTTCACAATTTAGCAAGTGATGCTTGTTTAGTTTGCACTCATGGCTATCACTGATTTCTATTATGTATTTAGGAGTTATTGCAAAAGCTTATTACGAACCAATGGTTTTGCAACGTATGTATTATATTTTGTATCAAAAGTTTCAAAACTGCCCTTGTGTGCGAAAGTAAGGTTAAAAATGTAAAAATTTCTCATTTGTGAAAAAAAAAACTTAAATATTTTGTTACTGAGCCCAAGTGTTTGTTTTTTTAAGCTATTTTAACAGCCTTATTAAAATTTTCTCAAAATCAATTTGTTTTTTTTTTTTGGGCTTCTTACATGGAGTCCTGTATTAAGTTACCCGTGCCCGTTTTTAGTGGTTTTTGTGAGTTTTGTGAATTTCTTGACCCATTTGACCATTTGCTGAAAATTCTCGTCAGAGTAGCCTGGCCCCTATTTTTGATCCAAAAACTAGAAAGATACGTTTTTGAGTTTTCTGCAAAATTTACTCTCTGATTACGCTGATGTTTTGCAAAACTTCCAATGGATGGGCATGTTGACTATTTAAAAATTATTTATTTATATAAATTAGTTATTATTTAAAAAGTTCAATCTCTAAGACTCAAACTATTTTAGACCTAAAAGCAGCATTTTTGAAATTTTTTGAAATGCACCCGTCACACTTTTGTTAAAATTTTGCATGAAGTTAAAGGATTGTAGTGGTATTATTTGACCACTTGAGAAAATTTTTGTTCACTTTAAAACGTTTCAAATTTGAAAGAAAGATTACATTTTTTGGTACTTTTCGATTTTCCTAAAACTTAATCGTAATTTTGAAGCAAAAAAAGTGCAAAATGGTCATTTATTGGTCATTTGAATCCAGTGTTAAATTTGGATCTACAAAGACTTAAGTAACATTTTTACATTATCATAAATCATACCAGAACAATTTTAAATGAGTTATTAACTTTTGGTTTGCCAACAATTTTAGGAGACAAAAGTTCATGAAAAGACATGTTCCAAAAACTTAGGTGAGACAATGGATTCTAAAAGGAGAAAAAATTTGATTTTTCATAAATATTCAACTACCTATCAATAATATGTGTATTGTGAGTAAAGGAACATAAAAAATTTAGTTTTTTGGAGACAATAGGTGGACTTTTATTTTGGTGGAGGGACTTTTCAGATTCCATTTTCATTCCTCTGCCCTTCCTCATAAACCCTACTTTCCTCCACCCAAGCATTTCCAACCATGGTTGAGCATGCCATTTTTCACTAGTTTCTGCATGAAGGTAAATTATATAAAACAATTAATTCCAAAAAAATAATTTTTTATTTCAATTTTAGAGTAAAATTTGCAAAAAATCGTATCTTCTTGTTTCCGCTTTTTAATAGCATGGATCCAAATTCGGTCTACTGGTTGTGTTATTATAGACATCAAAAAAATACTTAAATTTATTTTTTCAGGGAATTTTCTGTTATTAAACAGTTTCAATTTAGCAACACTACGTTATCCAAAACTGTAATTTAATTTTAGTCATTTAAATTTCTCAATTGAATTTTTACATGGTCTCTATTCCATAGTTAAAGGCAAAATCCAATGCAACTATTTTGAGCATTTGAAGTTTATTTTTAATGCTTACATTTGGATATTGTAAAAACCGTAGTATTCATAATGAAACAGGTTGATTTAATGAATTACAAAAAAGCCTTCAAAGGTTGGAACTAAGAATCCTGTTTATATAAAAACTTAAATTTGGTTTTTACTTTTCTGAGTTCAAGTGACATGGACAGTGACTCGTTTTATTAAGAACAAAATCTAGGCACTTAACCCTAGAAATGTCTTAATTTTTATATTTTTTCAAAAAATATCCATTTTGTTTTATCCTTGTTACATCAACAAACCAGTCGCATAAATTCGTAAAGCCTTGATTCGTTTCTGTTGCCTTTATTCAACGTTATTCAACGTTATTCAACGTTATTTTAAAGCAATGAATTAGTAACTTTTCAGGTCAATCGTTAACTTAATAAGTAAATCCCCGACCCGATTTATTTTGAACCTCCTTTCCGAAATCCCCGACCCAATTTATTTTGAACCTCCTTTCCGTAAAATCATCCTCATACGGATTAAATTTCCTATTGTTTAAAGCCTGTTTTCTCTGGAACAGTCTCCCAATCTCAGATTGTTTGATGTCTCTGTAAAAATATTTATCTCATCATCAATTTTCATTTAAATAAATATGATTATTCTATCGTTTTTGGTGACATGAATATATAGCCCATCTATTTGAATTCATGGGAAACTAGTGTTAATAGCCTGGTTAAAAGGAATACATGTTTCAATTCACCCTAAGGAGCTTGCATAGATCTGATATTAACATATCTATAACTAGATATATTAAATTAGCTCCTGAGTTAGTTAACTATAGAGATTATAAAATTTAATCTTAATGATTTTTTAACAACTTAATTTAATTATTATGATAACCAATTTTAACTTTTTTGATTATTTATCATATGGTAAAAAATTTGTTAAATAAACATGCGCTTATTTAAAATAAGATCACGAGAGGCACCAATAAGCCATATTGTCAGTAAAGAACTACGTAAAGAACTATTGAAAAGAGCTTTTTTTAGAAACCATGCTAGTAATTCTGGTAAAAACGAAGATATTCAGGCTTTTAAGGCACATAGAAATTTTATGGTTAACCTCATTCGAAAAAAGAAATTTTTTTTTAGTAAAATTGCTATAAATGAGGGTAAAAAGATGTTTTGGACAGCATATCTCTAGCAAACTCCTCTTCTTGAAAATACACATCTTATTTCTGATGAGAAAGCACTTGGAGAGATATTTAATAACTATTCAACCATGGTTGCATACTGTTTACATCCTATCCCAGAAAGCTATATGCAGCATCCCATTTCTAAGTTTTATTCACATCCAAGTATTTGTGAATCTGGAAAGCATTTCCTCTTACAAACTCATTCCATTTTTCAAGCTTGTTCCAGTTCAAATTTCGAGTTTTACTTGGTACGTATGGGATGGCCCTACTTTCGAGGGATGGCCCCTAGTGTTACTCATAGTAACATTCAATTTCTAGTGCGACTTTTTTCTGTCAGAAGTTTTTATGCCACAGACTAAGACTGTTATTTCTTACAAAACCTTGCTCGACCTTGCTCCTGAACCAAGGATGCTGTTATTCCATTACAAACATGACGTTGAGCCAGAGGCAGTGTATAATGTCATCATGAAATTAAAAAAAGGCAGCAATGAAATTCCATTCCGGATCCTAAAAACCCTGTAACGTAATCACTGTGTTATTATCACAGATTGTATTAGTACTTTGATCAACTATTTTACTCCCTTGATGAATTAAAGTGGACCAATGTAATAACTGCTCATAAAAAATATGATACAGTAGATAAAGGGATTGCTCAATCAGTATACTCCCCACAGGTTGTATAATGGTTTATGTTTAGCATACTTTATGTTGTTAGGAATAGATTATTTTGACATTGTGAGATAATATAGTTGTGTCATTGGCAATCCAAAGCTAATTTTTATATCTTGCCTCTAGAGTTTTCTTAGAAAAATTGAAAAAGTTGATCTACATATTGGGCATGTGCATGTATATATACCAGAAAAGGATAACTGAAGTTCATGTTTGTTTTATTTTCCTGTATTGTTTTGCATGTCTATTCAACTTAATATAATTAAAATTATTACAATGTTTAATTATACATTATATAATTATACGTATATGTATAATAATCCATTATAAGATTTATTAGTCTTTGATAAAAACTGAGAGTTAGCATTTTGGGCTGCTAATAATTAAAATTTAAATCCAGAAATAAAAAAGAAATTTGGTGTTTATTATTTTTGAAATATGTAAACATTTCTAAAGCATAATTCTAACTTAAGTTAAACAACATTTATAGATTAAATTTACTTAAGTTTATATAATCAGCTTTTTTAAAAATACTGCTTATTTTTTTCAAACGAAGTATTGTTTGAAATTTTATTAAAATGACTATAATTTATAATTTCTAAACAAATATTTTATCTTTTACATTCTTAGGTGTCTGGACAGATATCATTTGGTCCTCGGGCTATCATTGAGTTGTCTCATTATATAAAGTGCAAATACAAAGATCATGTTGTGGATTGCAGTCTCTGTAAAGATACTGTGTTCATGGTTAGTAA
>JAUZNK010053241.1:0-15667 GCA_035046665.1 Euphysa ruthae
TTTACATAAAAATAACGATCTTAAATTATTTTAACTGTTAAATAATTAATTGCGTTATTTAACGCATTATTAGAAGATTTAAACAAAACGTTAAAGACAATATACACGTTTTCGCTTGGAGCGTCAATAATATTTTATATAAAAATGAGTTTTTACAAAAAATGAGGGCTGTCAGATGAAGTAATTCGAAATATAAGTTTGACGGTATTGCGAGAAGTTGTAGAATGTCAAACAGAATATTTGTTCTTATTTGTTATCCGATTTTAATTGTAACCATTCACTGCTCCAGGAATTTTTCCCCACAATTGTAGGTCAGGACCACTGGAGGCTAGGGCATGCGATGTACTACACTGCCTATGTTTTCAGATATACATAAAAAAATTGTTATTATGTGCATCTTAGCTCGTCTTTTAAGAATGTAATGCACACTTTGTTTAGCTCATCAAATGCGTAAAAAAAGAAGAGTAATTTAAGAAAAACGAGTGTTGATCTAGAAAATGTGTATACATTAACACACCAGCGGCTTTTTTTATATACCTTTTACAAAGAATATGCTGTAATTTGTAAGAACTTGTAGAACTCATATTTAAAAGGCATAAGAGCTCTACAAAGATTTGTGCTTTTGACAAGACATTAAAGACTCAATAAGCTCTCATAATAATATAAATTGTAAATAAGAAAAAAGTATGCAATAATAATAATAATAATTAGTATTAAATAATTATAAAGCTTCTTTTTGTTTTAGCTTGCGAGTGTATTTACATGCTTTTTCTTTTATAGTTTTACGTCCGTTTTCCATGCTAGCCTAAAAAACGGACGCTAACATGGGTTTTTCACGGAAATCATATGAGGTTTTGCATGATTTTGCATGATAATGGACCAGTACCCTTCCTGTCATCCATCTTGTTTTACAGATCAAGGAACTAGGTGTTTTTATTGTGGCACCAGTACTAGGAAGTTTGCTAACCAAGGCTTAAGACACAAATTTGGCCATGAGACATGGTTATCCTATTAAATAATTATTATAACACCCCAGCCACTTTTTCTTTGGGATGATTAAACAATTTGAAGTTTACTTTATAATTACTCATATTTAATATATATGCAAGGTTACAACAACAAAACAACAACAAAACAACAACAAAAGGTAGTTAAACCACATTCATAAAGAATCTGCAGATATTATATTAAAAACACTATTTAAAGAAATTAATGTTCAATGTATTTTTGTTTATGCAAAATAACATATTCATAGAAATGCATAATTAGTTCTACTAAAGACACTACAAATAAAGTTTATGGATGTTATATCATAAATTGATATAATCAAGTAATTTTAGTTGGAACAAAGAAAAAGAAAAATTTGCTGAAATCAATTTTATTGTTTGTATATCATAAATTTTTAAACATCACATTTTGGTGAATTCTTGGCGTGATTTTTTCCAGTCCCAAACATTCATATTCAGGGCTTGATATGCTGCTCTGGTAATGAATGTGTATTAGGACATCATGACTGAATGGTTTTTTGTGATTTTACAGGGCTCAAAAAATGCTTTATTCAATGAATTCGTACACGGACAAAAAAAAAAAAAAAAAAAAAACGAGTACGGTATCATATTTCCAATATTCCTCATTTTTATTTATTCCTGAGCAAAACAAGCTGGGGGACGTTCAAATGGTGAACCTTTAACACTAGTACTGAGCTGCAATTCAAATGCCACATCTCTCAGTCTTAACTTCAGCTTGTCTGCCTCAGCAGAAATACTTTACAATATTGCACACATTTCTTCAAAACAATATTTTATTTGATCAATATTTTTTTTTCAAAACAACATTTCAACCAACCACTGATATTCCCATCAAACTATTTTAAAACGAATTATAATAGGCGTAATTTCTCCGTCTCAAAAAATGACTAAAAAAAAAATTTTTGAAAAATTGTTGGAAAACATTTTCATAACAATTTCATAAAACTGTTGTATGAGCAATAAAATAAATTAAAAGCAGAAAGAATAGTACAAATATTTTTCAGATAATCAAAAAATTTGCTGTAAAGTTAACTGCGCACTTATAACATTCTTCTGCACTGTGTTAACAAGTCCTACTGAGAAATAATTTTAAATAAAAGTATAGGCGATGGAAAGAAAAACAATTGAATAACAATAAAATTTAAAACAAACCTGTTTTTTATACTGACTCAGTAGGTTTTTGAGCCAAAATTCGGACTAAAATTCGTGCCTAAATATCTAAATAAGGTACATAAAAATGTTTTATAATCATTCGTTGTCTAAGTGTTTTTAGGTCATTTTTTATACCCATTTTCTAGACTTTTTGGTGCACGTTTTCCTGGAAATTTTTTTTTCCATTTTTTCGATTCTAGAATCATATGAATATGTTTTTATTATACAATTCATTATTTTATTTTAATAAGTGGACCTTATGTTGCTAAACCAATTTTTTATAAACTGGTCTTTGTTTTTCTTTCTTTATGTATATCAATGTTATGTATGTTGTATTATATTAAGTCTGTAATTTATTTAGGGTTTTTTCTATAAACTAACTCTATAGCATTTACAAATACTCCACATTTTTTATTTTTTTTATTGTATTAGAATACTTTTCTTTGGCTTATGCAATTCAACATCTGTTAAGTATTGTATAAACCAACCAAAACAAGTGATTATGTTAACCATGAAATTAAAAATAACAGTGACTGCAACATTTTGTTGACATTTGGCGATTTTTTTTGTCCCTATTATTAACAGCAATGCATTGCGGTGCATTATGGTTTTTCTATCTGGCAAAAAAGTTCTTTTTTCAGAACTAAGAATTCCAAAAATATATTCTGATAAAGTTTTATGAAAATTAATTAATTTTCTGCTTTGAATTGTTTTTCTCAATTCTCTGCCTTATGGTGCCTTTTTTTATTTTATCATTCATAAATTTCTTAGGCATCACTGCTGAATTTTCACTGATATTTTCTGTACCCTTTAACTCTAAATTTAATTTTATTGCAAAATATACAAGGTTGCTTGATTTCCTACCTTGTGGTGACTTTTCCTTTGATCTTATTTTTCCAAGACCTGCTTTTGTGCAGCTCAACTCTCTATTTGTCATTTTCTTCTCTGGTGGCTTTTCTTAATAATTTTTTAAATCTTTACCCAAGGGTACTAAATTTGCAACCTTGAGTTGATAATTTTTTTACCAGTACCTATTTAAGGTCACAGGGCCTTAATTTTAAATCCTTTAGATCCTTCAAGTTCATGCTTAAAATTAAAGGTAAATTCTAAAAACACTTAATGGTCTGGAACAATCCTTTAGTTATTGTTCTAATTTTTTGTTTAGGTCTAGGGGGGCTGAGAGCAGAGCTTAGAAAGCAAGGCAAATCAGTTGAGGGGAAAAATTATTCTTGTTAAGTGTTTAGAAGGGCGTCCCTGAGGAATATGTATCTCAGTTAGTTGTGACATCATCATAAACAAACATAATTGAATGGCTTAAATGTATAAAAATAAACAATGAGTTGCGACTGCGACTTGATAAAACAACTAGCCTACATTTTAAGAAGATGAATTGTTATTAATTTTTTAGTTTTAAAACATTGAAAAAAAAATGTTCAAGTTTTAAATTAGCACGTTAATTCTGTTCCCAGATAATGCTTAAAACAATGCACACTAGTATTTTTTATGGCAAGTATATATATATATTTTGATCGTTCGTCATAAGTATTAACTGTCGGACAGTGTGTTTTAAAGAATTTTTCTATAACTAATTTGTGAGGCCCTCTCCTTGATAATAATTTAGGGTTATGCAATTTAGGAATGTGCTGGATAGGAGTAGATAAATAACACAAAAAATATTTATAGATAACAAATGCATTTTTAAATTTTTGCTTTGTTATTAGCTAGGACCACCTGCAAAATAATTTTTAAAATATCTGCTATAATCCTTTTACAAATAAATTAGTTATACAGTACACTGGAAAAAGTGGAAAAACTTAATATAACAAAAATAGTAATAGCTATAAGAAATGATTTAAAACAAGAAATGTTTTCTTAGGAGAAAAACAAGAAAAATTTCCTAAGCAAGAATAACTTGATGTTATGCATTCTTGTTCTTATTATATTATCCACCTCAAAACAGTATTTACTGAAAATATTATTTGGTAGAAATATTTTCCTCAAAACATTTTTTACATTATTTTTTAAAAGTGTTTTCTGAAAATGATGAAAAATGGGGAAAATTTTTTAATTAATTGATTGTTAATAAAACACCATAAGAATAATTATATTATAAAAAAAATACAACATAAAAAAATGACTTTCTTGCTTGTACCTCATTTTACAACAGTCAAACAAGTTTTGTGTATATCAAATTAGTACTTGTGTCATTATAATCTACTAGCTGTCTACCGGCCAATATCTGGTCAATTGGCACATATAGCATTTTAGGATGTGTTAACCCTAAAATAGAGTCTAGAAATAAGAAAAATATACAAAAAATATATATAAACAATATTATATTTACACAAAAAAATAAAAAATAAACAGAAGTGAATTTATATTTTATAATTATTTTAAATCAGTTGAATAGACTTTTGCTTTCGGGTGTAATTTATCCTTTGTTTATACTTTTTTTATACTTTTTATACTTTGTTGATAAAACATAATACTAAAAATAAATCACTTCTTTTGTTGTTATAACAGTAACCAACCAAACCATGTGAATATTCATTGTTTAATAATGACCAATCAAAAACTTATTATGTCAAATTTTTGTAATATTATTGTTAAAACCAACCAATGAAATTCTTTAACATTATTATAATTATCCGATCGTGATGTGCGTTATTGCTACTTCATAATGTAAATAAAATAAATGGCTAATTACATTTGTTAGTTTGTTTAAATCCAGATATGAAGTTGCGTCACTCAACAGTATTATTACGGAGATTTAGGAAATCATAATGTTATTTAAGAAATCAATCACTATCTTAAATTTTTTTGAAAAATCGGCAAGAAATAATTCACATAGTATGCTGGTAAAATTGAAAGGAGTAATTTCCATAAAATGTGAAGTTTCTGGCATATTTCAATGACTTAGGCCTAAAACTGTTTAAAATCACATCTGTTATAATTTGAATAAAGTATGGTTAATGTGGCTGTACATCGATGAAATTATTATGTCATTGACCATTCAAAAATTCAGAAGTATTTGATATGGAAAGTTTGTTTATCTGGAATTTTTCCTGGAGCAGAAATTTGCCAAAAGTGTTTTACCTAGGAAGTTGTATTAATGTCTAGTTCAATTTTTACTTTTATCATCCCACAGTTTTGAGTTTGGTCCTAGGGATGGGTTACAGGAAATAATAAACATTAAATTTGAACAAAACATAAAAGTTTTATACTTTTAATTCCTATTCTTCAATTTCATCACAAATATTTCCTTATTCTAGATTAGGAAAAAGCGAGACACAACTTGTTTTGGAGAAGGTGAGCTTTATCTTTTCTTTTCGACATTATCACTGCAATAATATACCTGAATTTGTTTTAGACGTCATTTGGTAAATTTCTAAAACTTCAGGTAGAGTAAAAGAGCTTCACAAAGGATAGCTTATAAAATTGCACCTCATGTTAGCTTTATATATATTTCTTTATTTCATGTAAAATTTAAGAAATATATATATATAAATTAAGTTAACATTCGGTGTAATTTTTTAAGCCATCCTTTGTGAAGCTCTTTTACTCTAGTATTTAGTAAATAGGAGCCAATAAAGAATACAATTACCTCTAACCAGGCCAACCACCAAAATAAAATTAATGGTGGGTCTTTCTGCTAAGTACAAACCCATGTTTGTTCATGTTAATGTCGGATGTTTGAAAAACTGCAATAAATGTTATTTTTATATCGCTGATGAATCATTTGGTTGTCGTTGATTTGAAACTAGAATCTATAGTAACAGAAGCTGATTGTTTAAAAAAGCTTGTTGTACAACTATGTAGATATAAGGCTGGAGAATCCTTGTTTTCATATGTTCTGTTGACATTATTTTACTCTCTTTTGTTTTTAGTTTACATTAGAATATTTAAAAAAATATTGGGGAATAGATTTTTTTGGAAAACGGAAAATACCATTTTGGCATCTAATGCACACAATTCATTTTGTTAGGAGATGTTCATTAGTCATGAATGGCATATATCCTAGTATGTCGTCAAATTATCAAATGATTAGGATTATCTACTACACATGTTTTATATGTTAAGACTCAGTTCTACAAATAGCGTTCATTATACTTGATTTTGGCATGCTGGATTTTTTTTTAAAAATTTGCTCATTCAATTTCAATTTTTTGTACTAATTTTCTCCCATTTTGGAAATTTAATCATGACACAATTCAGAAAAGAATTTTAATCAAATTTTTTGTGTCTTTTATGTGTGTTTGTTATTGAAATCACTGTCTTCTAGCTATTATTAAGAAAATCTCTAGCAATCCATCAGTCATCAAGTGCTTGTTATTATTAATTTTATAGAGAGTTTAAATGTGTTTTTGTACAAATGATTTGTGACAGTTTTTATTTATAATGTCTATTGTAAGCTTCCTTTCAGTAAAGTCACTCAAGGTGCCAACGTAAAAATTATAGTTATGATTTAAAAATAAATTACTAAAACACTGTAATGATAATTAAAAAATGATTTCAAAAGATTTTAACTAATTAAACTAGAAATTTAATCGTGATATATTTCAGAAAAGATTTTTTAAGCTGGTATTTAACTCATGAATAAACTATGCTTTAAGTTTTATCAAAATAATTTGAGATGATATGGTCTTAGGATACAGCCAATTAAAGTAATTGTGACAAAGTTTTGTGTTCTGTGTTGTTATCATGTTTGGTGTTGTTATCGTGTTAAGTGTTGTTGTTATGCTCAGTCTGGTTATTGTGTTCGGTGCTGTTATCGTGTTCAGTGTTGGCTAATTCACTTTGGTAATTTAAAAATTTTATCCAAATAACTGCAATAAATCCTTGTTAAAGGTTAATGTTGTTATGGTTTACCTCTAATGAAAATTTATCAGTTGACTGGATAACCCAAAACAGATACATTTTTTTGAATGGTCTAGTTAATTATACCTAACTCGCCACATTCTACTTGTCTAAATATTAGTTTATGTTTATTTAGCTAGCACCCTTAATGTTGAAGCGAACAGGTGACACCGCAGCTCGTACACGCTCTATGATGATTGATACTTTGAAAGACATTGCTGTAATGCCCCAAGTAAAGGTACAAAGATTGTTTTATGTATTTGTTAAAGTTGTCATTTATAATATTATTTTACTGAAGAGAGTTCCTACTAATGTTCCAGAGAAGAAAAATATTTGGCTTTCTTTCATTCTCATATTCTAAACAATAAACCTATTGTGTTTGGTTAATCAAGATAGCTGGTACTACATCATTTAAATCTTTTACTTGCGGACACTTTTGTTAAATCATACATGGATATCTTATCTCATCAAATTGTACAAATTGTACAACACGATTAAAATTTTGAAGCATGAACATTTGTTTTGCAATATTCAACCTTATAAAAGTTTTATTAGAGGTGGAACTTCAAAGTGGGATACACTTAAAGAAAATAGTTGGCTTTTCAGTAAAAGTGCTTGAAAAATAGCTTTAAAAAAGAGGAGAAACATTATCTTTTGTCTTTATTTCATAAACGTTGGTTTAATTATTGTAATATTTGTATCATAGAACCTTGGTGTGCTACCAAATATTCTTACTAAAGGTGTTAAGTCTGAGAGTAAGGTATTAATTTTTTTCTATTTGGCTCGCAAATAATTATGAACATGCCAAGGGTATCTTAACAAATTTGCATGTGAATTCAGTAAATATTTTAATGCAAAGGTAATAATAAGATTGTAAAAAGTGCTCGTGAGATTTTTGAAAAGGCCTTTATTATCTTATAATAAAAATCGTAATAAGCTAAATAGTCTGTTCATTTATTTGTTTGTATCTATCTGTATTTTCATTGGTTGGTTCGTTTTTGATTGACGTTTTTAAACAATGAGCAAATCTGCAGTAACAAATAATAAGAAAATCTTAAACACAAAATTAGGATAAGAAATGGTTGTCGAAGGAATAGTTTTGGGAGGCAAGCCAAAAGGGTGCAGCTAGGTTCAAATGCGAAGTGTAACTCTCTCCCACTGTGCGATGCCGGTTTACCCGCTAACTTTGATATATTTAGTTAATGGACCCAAATGTGGCTCTTTTAGAGCTGAAAACGGCATTTTTCTAGAAGTAATTTTAATATCTTTATTCTGTTTATTTTGCATCAAGTTAAAGAAAGGACCATTAAAGTTTTGGTTTAAATGGCCTATCAGGTGTTTGTGAGATTTAGTCAAAAAAAATTTTTTTATTTTTTTTTCTACAAAGTAATTTTTCAAGTCTGCTTAAATTTTTTTGTTGCTAAAAAAGATTGCTTTTATAATTTTGTCATTTAAAAATCTTATCAGGCCCAGTCCATTTGCCCCAAAATCTGTTAGAAAAATTGACTGATTTTTATCTAAGTTTTAGTTTTTTTGATTACATTAATGTTATAACTAGCCAACTAGGGAAAATTTTCAGATTTGGTCTGAAAGCTGCATTTATTTTTCCTATTCTGTGTGAAACTTCTTTGAGGCGACGTGAGGGTTAACTTTGATTAATGTAGCTTGTTGCCCATTTTGAAAATTTTATCAGGTCGTTGAGCAGGTAAATATTGGTGAAGTTGGTCAAGTCCTATTAATTTTCCCATGTTTGTCCATTTGTCAAAAAAGTTCCATTTTCTTTAAATTTTAAATTTTTCTAAGCAATATGGTCAATGAAATTATGGAGTCATAAAACGTATCACATAATAAATTTCTGAAAAAATTACCAATAGCCTCTGTTTATCTAATTTTCATCATTTTTTTGGTAAAAAGTTTTGTTCATCAAAGGTTTTTTTTTTAATTGTTTAATTGCAATTATTTCGAAGTCTTGAAAATACTTTTGTTCCGTAGTAACAGGCCTTTTATAACAATGTTTTTACGAAATTTTTTCATTTTTGCTAATTTTCTTGGTAACAGCAAAAAATTTGTGTAAAAGTAGCAATTCTATTTTTTAGTAGGAGAGATTTATTGATAAATATTTTCCTGAAAATTCCTTAGCAACTTAATGGTGCCATTTTTAGCATTATTTTTCTTTGAGAACCACTTTAGATATTTTTTTAAATTTTGCTTGAAACAATTTTTGTTCCTTTGGTGCCTCATAAGTGGATTTCAATCAGGTTTTTTTTTTTTTTTTTTTTTATATAGGAAAAATTTTCCTAATGGTTTTTCAATTAATGTTGGTCAGCAAAAAAATGTTTGCAGTCATTATTGACTCTAGTTTGAGTCATATAAAAAGATTTTACAAATATGCAAGTTTTAAAATTTGGCCCTTTTTAGTATCAGACATGCATGTTTTGTTAAAAGTTCAACATGGATCTTATAAATAGTACCCATGCACAGGTGTTGCATGCTCTTTATAATGATATATCTTTAAGTCTATCTGGTTTATTATTGTTAGATAAAGGCTGCAGTATCCACCTTACTGCACATCTACAACTTTTAATGGTTGATGTTTACAAAATTGTAAATCAGGTGAATACGAAACCACTCACAGAATTACTTCGCTTTAAAAGCTTGACTTATAATATGCGAAATTTATTACTTTTCAAACTACCTGCGGCTGTCACTACTATGTATGGCACAAACCACCTTCATTTTAAAGTTTGTCTTATTTAGAATTACCTTCCTGATGAGATCCAAAACAGTAAAAGGTTTTGACATTTAAAAGGAAAGTTTAAGTTTTGAGTGGATATTTATGTACCTGTGTTTGCTGCAAATAGTTTTTTTTTTTTTTTTTTTTTTTTTGTTAAATTTATTTTTAAAAATCTATTGGTTTGTATTGTATTTGTTATAAATGATAATTGTTTTTGTTTATTGTACTACATTAATACTAACAGTAAATATACTATTGAATTGAATTATCTTTAGACACCTTGGAGATTGATGAAAAGCCAGGTTGGATTAATGCACTTTTTAATTAGTGAAGTTGGATTAGACAACCCTAGGTTAGTGTAATTTCACATTGAAATTTATTGATAGTGTTCGTCTTGGCAACATGCACAAATTGTAACAAATAATATTGTAAAATAACATGTACAATTACACTTCCCAATAACAGAATCAAAGAGTATGTTTTTAAAAATATTTAAGTGCTGATCCCCTATGATTATTTTTTGGCAGAAGATAAAACTCAGCTTTTGCAATTTTAAGTTAAGGTATTTCAAAATGCATGGTTCACATATTTTAACTTACCTAACTTGTTTTAAAATGTTTTGTTGGCATATTTTGCCTTACTTAGTTATTTCAAAATGTTTGATTCACATATTTTAATTTACTTGAGTTATTCCAAAATTTGTGATTCACATATTTTAACCTACTTAGTTATTCCAAAATTTGTGATTCACATATTTTAACCTACTTAGTTATTTAAAAATGTGTGGTTCACATATTTTAACCTACTTAGTTATTTAAAAATGTGTGGTTCACATATTTTATGTTACTTAGTTATTTAAAAATGTGTGGTTCACATATGCTGAAGTTTTGCATAATTTTAAAAACTTGGAAATTATTAAAATAAAATTAAAAATGTTTTAATTTGCCCAATCTAAAACTAACTGTATAAATATATAATGTATAAGTATATCTGCTATATATTGCCTGAGTACGGGGGACAGGCTGTCTCCCAAAACATAACCTTAATAAATTATATAAAACTCATCACATAATAATTTCTCTCTTAATTAAGTTATGGTTGGATAATTTCAAAAATATTTTTCTTATAAAAAACTATTAGTTTTGGACAGGGCTGTCATCTTGATAATATCTATAATATTATATTAGTTCAAAACCATTTTTATTATTCCCTTTATAAATTTTTATTTTTTCTGAAATTCTAATGTTTTAAATATTATTTCTCATAATTTCAACCATATTGAAAAGCAGTTGTGTTAATTTCTTGTTATTCTTAGTGGTTTCATTACTGATAGAGTAATGAAGATACTTCTTGCTTGCCTCAAGCACCCAAACAATGAAGTGAGAGAAGCAAGCTTAAACTGTGTATTTGAAGTGTATAAATCTGTAAGTTTCACTTTATTTCCCTACCATTATGCCGTTTCATATTATGACACATTTATGTTACAATATAAACAATTACATTATGACACATTCATAGTATGACTTGTTTATGTTATGAAACGTTTATATTATAAAACGTGCACATTATGACACATTTATATCACACATTTATGTTATGACACATTTATGTTATGACACACTTATATCATGACACATTTGTATTACGACAAAATTATATTATGATAATTATATTATGAAGCATTCATATTGTAACACATTATATTATGACACATTTGTATTATAAAATTTTGATGTTTTAATCTACAGTACTCGTGATTTATCTTCATAATAAAGCCATCATCATCATCATGTTCATCAATGCCCTTAATATATATTTTTTCCTTAATAAACTGTTTTTATTAGTTTGTTCATTTAGGTGAAATCAATAAAGAAATATTTGCCACGTGATGATGCTACCAATAGAAAAAATCCACTTAATGTTAAATTGTTTGATGGGCTCGATAGATGCGATGGAAAGCTTACTCAAGTTGAACGACAGGTGAAGAGTTCAATATTTCAATTTTAATTGGACGCTTGGCAAAGACATCAGCGTCTTATAGATTCACCTATGTTTGAAATAATATTTTCCAACTTACATATTTCCGAAGTTAAAGTTACTCCAATTGTTTTTTTGCTTGTGCAAAAATTAAAAGAAATAGTAGACATTTTGAGACTTGTTTCAATGTAGATTTAGGGCTAAAATGATTATATTCAGTCCCTACCCCAAAAAATATCTAAAATGATTTTCGAGCTTTTGTCTTCCTTTAAAACAGAGTAGTAGATAATAAACCAAACCCACCCCCTACCCCAACTGCTAATGGCTGGGATAAACAATGCATTTGCAAATATATCAGATTTATTAACGCTAAATCTTACGCTACGAAAACAAATATAATTAATCCTAATTTCTAATTTAGGCCCAATCAATTCAGAAGGAAAAGGATGCTGAAAAACATAAACAAGAAGAGGTTTTTTTTTTTTTTTTGTTTCCAGGAACTTTTTCTTAATTAAAGTACATAGCAAAATTCTAAAAATAAAAAGATGCTCCGTTATCTTTTTTCTTTTTTTAACTTGTTTCAAGTAATATCATAAAAGGTCTATTAAATTTTGTTTATATGTTGCATTTGAAGGACTTTTTAAGAAAATATCACTGTCACATTGTTTTAGAATTTTATCATCAGGAATCAAACTTACTTGGTGTTCAATCATACTGATGAGTAATGTCTTATGTTATGATTTGTTGATAAAACCCTAAAATGTTAAATCAATAAAGCATAAGGAATTAACTGAGGAGAATAGCAAAAGTATTTGTATATGTACCTTTATTTATTATTAAGATTTGCCGCAATTTATATATCATTTATTTAAATTGTCTTCCTTAAAGATGAATGTATATTGTCATTTATGTATTTCACTTAGTTTATTATTTTTCTGTAAGGCATTCATTTTTTAGCACACAGTTTATTTTTATAACTGAAATTGCATCCAACTTTTTCTTGCTATGGTGTAAAGACGTTTTTATTTTGTATCACATTGAAATCAAATTCGTCATGCTGTTGTAGCTTCACTTTAAAATATTTTTGTTGAAAGTCTTATGGAAATAATTGTGTAGAAAACATGCTTAAAGAAAGTTTTTCCTGATAGTTTTTACTTTTTTTGAGAATTAAGTTTGTACCATGTTATCAATAAGATGATATAATCATCTTATTTTTTTGCATGTATCTTCTGAAAATCACATTTGATGTATCTTTTGAAGTTAGTTAATTAGCTAGCCAGGTATTTAACCATAGTTAGCATTATTTTTCCTACATGTACTTATTTGCAAAAATTTTAAAAAGCTTTGGCCCGAATTTATATTTAAAACGAATTTCTAAAAGCAACACTATTAATTAGAACTACTTTACTTTCACCATGGGAAAATCTATTAGGTATTTCTGTGACTCAAAAGATGTTTTCAGGATATTAGTAAGGTGGTGACTTGTTTTTCATGTTACCAGTAAGGTGGTGACTTGTTTTTCAGGGTACCAGTAAGATGGAGATTTGTTTTTCAGGGTATCAGTAAATTGATGACTTGCTTTTCAGGGTACCAGTAAGGCGATGACTTTTTTTAATTCGGTTTTTTATGTTAGATTTGATCTATGGCTTTAATTTACTTCAGCAATCATCATCATTATAAGGCATTAAGATATTTGCAGCCAAAGGCTAACTACCATCTATTAGCCAAGTTAGCTCGGAAACGAAATTGTTATTTTATATTACAGGCAAATTAAACCATTTTGTGCATTTAAAATTTGTATAGTATATGACATATGAGAATTTTTTGCATGGTAAGTGAAGTACTTATCATGTTTGTCTATTTTCAGATAAAAGCTCTTCAAGAACAATTAAAAGAAATGAAAACTTTAGCAGAAAAGAACATATCTATTAGAGATGGAACAGTTGGTGAAAATAGTAATGAGCCAGTACGAGGATTTTGTTCAATTTTTTTTGATAAACTATTTTCTGGTGACTTAGTTTTTTTCTGTTTCTTCAGTTTGTCAATGTTTGAAAAAGAAACTTTGTCTCTTAGTTACTGAAAGTATTTTAAACCATTAAGAGAAGGAGATTTATTCAAGGAGATTTTTCAATGTAACTGAAAACAAAAATTTTATTATTTCTTTGGCTTTTAGGGAAATTTTCTCCTGTTCCCCTTTGTCCACAATACTTTTTGAAAATTGTTGAAGTGTAAGGAGGTAAAATTTTTACCAACTCCATCTTTCAGCAGGAATGATTTTGAGTAGAACATATACATATAAAAATAACCTTTTGTTGATGTTTCGTAGCCACTGTGGAGATATATTTTAAAAATCCATGTTTAATCTAATAAGCAAAATTTTTACAAGATATAATAACGGCATATATTGATTTATAAAATGAAATACAGAATGCTTGAAATTTTTTTAAATTTAAGGCTTTTAATTATTATTTTGAATTATATTGCTTACTGACTTGTTTGATCACGAACTTTGGTACAACTTTTAAGAAATTTTTGGAGTACTAAAATTGCCAATATCTTGAATAACTTAAGAATGCTGGGACCTTTTCTTGGTTAGGTATTTGTTGATGATTTTTTATTTGTTTCGAAATTAATCTACTTTTTTTTTTGTTTTAACTCTTTTTTCCTGCTCAAAATCCTAGGTAATAATAAATCAGCGGCCTGTCTATTAACTCTTATTATAGCATTTATTAACTCTATTCTAGCATGTGTTAACCCTTTTATAGAATGTTTTAAGCCTAGTATGTGTACAAATTGTTGAATTAGTCAGAAAGGTGACATCGTTTTTTATCGTATTTTTTTTCTGGCATGGTTTACACAGGGTGATCTATGATTTTAGTTGATCTATTGGTTGATATCACGCAAGATTCCCTAACTCGATGATTCATACAATTGCTCGATTTATTTTGTCTTGTTTATTTTAATTGTCTATCAGCATTTAGTCTCGCTTATTTTAATTATTTTTAGGCGATAGTATAAATAATACTTCAAAAGCGAGATGATGATTTATGTTTATCTAGTCTGGTTTATCTGTGCTAAAAGATAAAAATGATAATGCTTGTTTCCATTAATTATTTCGTACATTAGTTGAATTTAACATTAATAAATGGCAAATTCGATTTATTTCTTTATGTTTTCTAAAAAATTTTATCTTGATATTTATATATATTAATTGATATTTATTTGTTTTTTAATAAATAATGTTTAATACCAAAAGGATGCATAGAAGGACAAAATTTTAAAACGGTAAAATTTCCTGCTATTTAGCAAATATCAACTGTGGTACTTTCAGGTCATTACATGGTTGTTAATTTTCTTATTAATTAATTGATATGGACTGTCAAGTAGATATAACACCTCCGGAATTTAAAAAGGTTAAAAAATAATTAAATCCTTAAGAAATAAAAAGCTGAGTAATTTCATGAAAAGGACATAGTTTTTAACAAGACAATAGGAACAGCTAATAAATCTATTTGGGACAATGTATTATGGATTCATCTCATACTTAACGAAGAAATATTATTTACATTTAGATATATCTTGATTTTTAAACTTTTCAGTATAGCTCTTGTTTGCTAATCATTATACATAACAAAACTTGATAGATAGGAAAGTCCTAAAAAGTTTGTGGAATTAGAATTGTGCATAATGAGCTTTTGTGTTAGGGTGACCATATTTTGTGCCTAATGAAATGATTATTAGTTGGTACTAATGATGTTAGAAGATAATGTAAAACGAGTTGTATATCTTCTAAATGAATTTTCTTTGTTTTATCCAATTTAACTTTTTCTAATGTTCTCTGCCATGTATTGTACAGATTCTGACCACATTTTGCAATGTGTGCGTGTGTTTGTGTGCGTATATATATATATATATATAT
>JAUZNK010053263.1:0-15667 GCA_035046665.1 Euphysa ruthae
TTAGAATGAAAGCCTTTTTTTGAAATACTAATTTAACCAAAATTTTAATCATAATTGCAGTTCATATATACAATTAAATTTATATACACTATATACATAAGTTACTTTGTTTTATAAAAGATGTTACTTATTTGCAGAAGTGCGTCAAGCTAGTTAATATATACAGATTTTTTTGTGTATTGCTCTATGGCCAGATATACTCAGCTATTTTATATGTCAGATAGGTTTATAAAATTGTAATGAATCTTAATGCTTATAACATACATGTTATAACAAACATGTACATCTAAACATGTTTAGATTCACGCATCACTTTTGACTCAAAGAAGATTTTTGATACTGCAGAACTCACCAAAATTCATGTGCGTCTAGCTTTCGTAAGGTCTGTTAAAGATGTTGTTACGGTATCATTTACTGATGATCGTTTCTATCCACTCAAAGATAGTGGAAGAATACTGATAAAGCAATATACAGTATTAAAGGAAAAATCAAATGAAATACAGTATTCAAGACACAACTCAAGTAAACTCAACAATATGTTGATCCAAACCTTTACAGCTGGGGAAGATATGGCGAAAACTGTAAATAGCTTTTATGATCTTACTGTCAAGGTAAGTTTATTTACAACTTTTCAGCATTATCATGTACATATTATATTGTCATGAAGCTACAGAACAGTTACATCGTTAAATAATCAAAATGTTGCATATAGCTATTGGAATTACTTCTTTGTTGATAAAGCAAACCCTAATTTATATCATATTTTTTATTACAAAATTTTTTTTTGCAGTCTTTTGTCTGATGTTTATTAGGAGTTGGAAAGAAAATACAAACAGAGATGGTTTTAATACATCAATCATTTATAAGAATGTCTTCATAAGATGGTTTACGCTACATAATTTGCAATCTCATCTGTCATTACTATAAGACTTTCCTTGCATAAAAAATTTTTTTTAGAACTGATATGTGACGAAACGAAATACGTATATATCTTTTCTTACTTAAAAATCTATTCTTATTTATAACTAAATACTTTGAAATTTATTTAAAATAATGGGAAATTCAATTTTTACTAAATCATGTAGTATCAGCACCTTCAATTTTTCTTGTAATTGATCGCAGTAAGCATGTCGACATCAAATTTTGGTGAGTGTTATAGTATTATCGGTATATGATTCTACCGAACAGAATATGAAAAAAGCAAGCCATTTCAAATGTATAATATTGGTTGCATGGTATGGAACCTAAAACCACGTTATCTAGAATAATATTTACAAAATATTTTTTGTATTTCATAAATTTTTTTATTTTCAAAGCCAAGATATGCAGCCCTCTTATTAGAAGCGTTAGAAAAATAGTTTGTGGAAGTATACTACTTTACTTGCATTATCTCTTTATATTCCACAGTTCATGAAGTCGGTATGTCAGTTAATGTTGGGGAATTTCAGTTTTTTAAAAAGTCAGGAAAATCTTGAAAAAATTAGTCAGGGTATAGAAATTTAAAGTAAATGGGTAAAAAGTATTTTGTGTACAATTAATATCAATTGCTCTTTTATATTAATTAAAATTATTCTAAGTCATTATTTTGTACTTCATCTGGTGACTTAATGAATATTTCATTTGAGAGAATTTTTTTCAGTTTTTTTTGTTGAGTTGTGAAGAATTTATTTCATGACATAAACTATTCATTGTAGCTGTGCTGATGATTAGTTTAATTTATTTTATGGCTATTTGCACTGATTCATGTTTATCTTTTGGTTAAATATAGATTCTTAAATATTTTTTATATTATCGTCTATTTATTACATATTATATAGATTATTTTTGTTGATCTAGTTTAATACTAATGCTATCTCTCTTTTATTTTTATTTTTAAATACATTAATTGCATCATGCCATTTCACAACTTTTGCTTTTCTATTCTTCAATGTTTTTGAATGGAATTTTAACACCATTAGTTTTTTGAGTGTAATTTAAATATATATTTCTCATGGTATATAAATAACAATAATAATATTGATTTCTAATATAATAATATGTAATAAATATTAATTTAAGAGGCTCTAGTAGACATCGTATTTCGCATTTTTGAATGTATTTAAGATGCCAAAACAATCATATTTTTATGAAAAGATACATTATTTAAAAGTTTTATTAATCAAGCACCAAAAAGCATCTAAGCTTGATGTAACTTGTGCAAAGTAAACATTGCCCTTGGTATCATGGGAATTTAGGCTCTAACTTAATGCAAAACAAACTTTTAAGAGGGGAGCACCGGACCGAACATCTTTAAATAGAATTATCCGTCACCGGACACATCATTGTCATCATTGACTTCAGTAGAAATGTGCATTTTTTTATTACTTGATTGTGTGTATATGAATCCTTATTTAACGTGGGGCCAAGAATTAAACATTAAACTGTATTTCCAGAAGAGCCCATGGGCTTGGTTCTGGTGTACTTAGGACTCACACTGCAGTTTACGTTAAAGAAAATCATTGGTCTTTAAGGGGGATCGAACTTGCATTTCAGTGCCAGAATATAAACTCTTAACCGTTCGGCCATAACGCCGTTGTTCTAACATCTACAACATCTTTGTTATAAAGTATTATACCTTCAAAGTTCCATGACGTTAGCTGCTTAAATTTGTTAAACATTAAAAAATATTTTAAAGTAGGTATAGTGATCATTCATGCAAAGAAACTCTTTAAAATTTATTGCCACTGGAACACTAAAAAAATTCCGAAAAAGGGCATTCCAAATATTAAGAAATACATTTTTAGTCACATGACAAGATTGCTCCTGGAAGCATTATGTCAAAACATATTAGACATTGACATTAATACAGATGTCTTTACAAAATGTGAAAATGAGTTACCATTGTCTAAAATTGATCACACAAACATCAAGAGTTTCTTACAAAAAAAAAGATTATACATGTAAGTTCTGCTGCTGAGAAGAGGATTCAGGTTCTTTGCAGACAAGTCAAAATTTGTCAAGATGATGTTGTCAACAAGTTTAAACAGAATGCATGAATGTTTATCATTAATCTGATGGCAAAACAAAGCTTTTTGAGAGAATACCAATAAATTCAATTGTGATAAGGAGTGCTGATGTGTTTTACCGAAAGGCAATTCTTGAACAACCAGCAATGAACCTCCGAGTAAAATTTAAAAAGTTTCTTCATCATCTTGACTCCCTAAAAACAATTACTGCTTTAAAATCAGAATGTTCTTTCAATTAAACACAAAACTCAACGTAAAGAAGGAGAATTTTGTCAAATTCGAAAAGAGTTTCTCTAGACTAAAGGATTTTTTTTGCCGTGATATTTTGCTGGGCATGTTCACAGAACTTGCATCTATCATCAAACTTGTTTTTACTTTAAGTTATGGTCAGGCATCTGTATAACATAGTTTTGGCCAGAGCAAAACTGTTTCAAACATGAATGCAAAATCCATGGTTTCTGGAAAGCTGGTTATTAATCCTATGCGAAAAAAGAGCTGAAACCTCGTAAAATTTCAATTTCAAGATTGCTAGTTACCTCGGTGAAAGAAGCACATCAGTGTTATAGAATTTCTTCAATTAAACCAAAAAAAAAAAAAAAAATAAAAATAGAAGACAGCAAAAGAAAATGCAAAACAAACCCAGAAAGAATTTTTAAAGGTTGACATTTTACATTAGAGCGAGATGGAATATAAAAACTATGCTCAATGTTAGAGATAAATTTCGTAGATTTGGTGCAAAAGGCTGAAAAACACACGGTATGACACACTACGTAGCAAAGAAAATGCTTTGAAATGTAAAGCAGAGGAGAAAGAGAAAGAAATAAAAGTCATTGATAAAACAATTGATACCCTGGGGAAAATGAAAGAAACACACAGGATCTGATTATTTTATTGTTGTGTTTGTTTATATATTTAATATAGTCTACAGTTCTTTATATTTTTCTTTATTAGTATGGTTAGTTTTTAAGATTTAAAAAAGAAAAGAGAGACAATTTGTGTATACGCATGCGCCTGTTTTTAATATATATTCACAGCAGTAATGCTTTCCATCAAATAACTTTGCCTATATCAATTTAGCCAAAAAGTGCAGGACATTGATGTGCCAGTTTATATTTAGTTAGGGCTCAAAATTTTATAAATAGTATTAAATAATACTTTGATTATTTCAACATCGTTGAATGTTTTTGCTATATAGTTTTTTATTAAGTTTTTTGTAAAACCGGAAAAAAAGTTTTCATTTTTTTTTTCTTTGTTTAACTAGATGCTACTAAATTAAGTTTATATAACTCAATTCAATATAAATATAAATATAAATTTTTGTTGAAATTTAATAGATTGGGGATATGGAGATAAAAGAAAAACACGTGGAGTATGCTATTCTCTCCCTTGAACAGGATGATGTATTAGAGATAAAAATGATACCATTTACTATACAGAGGTCAACAAAAATTTGTAGCTTTGTTGTCGAAAGATCAGAAATTGAAAATAACGTGTAAGATTTTTTAACTAGATTTAACTTTATTTTTGAACCTCAAAAACTTCTGCCTGCCACGTCATATATCCACAGGAAAATATCTTTTTCGAAATTAAATTTACTTTTATTTATGAAATATTTTTACACAATGTAAAAATGTAAAAAATTTATCCTTCTAAATGTTTAAGGAATGAAATATAGTCTACATTTTTTTCACGTTTTCTTTCTTTTAGGATAAAAAATGGTCACACTGTACTAGAAGTGTATGATTTAGTTAATACCACATATAATACCACATATAAAAAATAAACATTTTCTTTACTCATTTAAGTTTTCTTTTAGCACTAAATTGAATTTATACTTCAATGTTACAACAGATATTGACTGCAATGCTGATCTGGAAAATGTAACTGTAATTCTTCAGCACGAAAGCAAACTTGATTTAGAAGAATTGATTTTTGATGAAAAAAGCGTCGATATAGACAAGATCATTAAAGAAAAAAATTACATAACATTCATGGTAGGATTTTTAATTTTGTTGTGAAAAAAACTTTTCAGTGGAAAACAGAATTTCTTATTATTATTATTAGTATAATTGTTATTTTTTGTTTGTCCTTTTTTTTTAATATTAGAGTTAGCCATTGCACTAAAAAATAAGTTTGAAATTTTTCGAGATCATTCATTCAAATAAATATTCAATTTTGGCCAAAAGTATTATTAAAATGGCAATTCTTTTGCAGCAGCGCGTGTTGATTGTTTAAAGGAAGGTTTATGAATATAATATGCGATTCTTATATTGTATATCGAGGTAATCTAACACTCCATGTACTTAAATATTCACTTGTTACTTTTATAAGCGGCGTTTCATTTAATTCTTACTTATGTTTATAATGAATTCTGTTTGCATCTTCGTTATCCTAAGTAATTCAATCAGAGTCTGCACCTGTTTTCAGGTGCAGAGTCTGATTTCAGGACATCATTGAAATTTTTAGAAACTTTTATATAGAATTCTTTTAAGAGTATATAATATCGTTTTATGGAGTAGAAAATGGGCGGATCTAGGATTTCCTTGAGACGTATCCTAATATACTTTCCCCTCCCCCTCTTTCTTTCATTCCTTCCTTCATTCCCTCCCCCTTTCCGCCTCCTCTCTTTCACAAATTCATAGAAACCTAAAATAATCATTTATCAATCTTATTTCAAATACAAAGCATGAAATAGCACTTAAAGTGTAAAACATATATATCATTTGACAAAAAACTATACTGCACTTAGAACAAAAGAAAACTTTGAAAATATTGCTTCTTTCGAGTCAACTTCCGTGGTTAATTTTCAAGTTTTATAAAAATTTTCTGCAATAAAATCAAACAACCAAAAACAGAAAACTAAATCAATTAAGTAAATTAGTTCTAAGTCTAACAATCAAAAACGAAACTGGGTCTTCAAAACAATTTCAAAGTCAAAATCATATTCGAGAAGTTTTTGATAATTTTCCAAGGAATAAAACTTATTCAAGCGACATTAATGCTTATTGAATTATTATATCTTCAATGATTTAAATAATGTACTCACTACAGCTTAAAAAATAACAACAGATTTTAACAAAATTGTTTCGCACTTAGTTCAGATATGAGAAAAATAGAGATATGGTAACAATATTATGAATCTTAAAATTTCGCGCTGGTAACAACTAAGAAAAACACAAATAAAAAAAAAACTTTTTGTCAAAAATGTGCGAAAAATAAATTATATTTGCACCATAAAAAATATAATACAAATTTAAGAAGATTCTCCTACAATTAGATAACACCCAAGAGTACATAATAAAATATTATATTAGTAGATACTGTTTTACAACCAGGTTTAATCTAGAAATTATGTTTTCAAGGATGCTTCCTTCTTTGAACTTGTTTACCTCATTTTCACGGCTAAGTTAATTTTAAGTGTTTACAGTCGCCTAACTTCATACAAATTAGTTAAGAATAAACAGGTTCAAAGAATAGAACCCCACCAGTGGGGTGGTGTAATATAAAAAATAAGAGACAATAACTTATTTAACTAACGAAGCCAAACTTTACAAAGTTAACAAACTCTGAAACTTATTTGCCAGAATAACAATCATAATAAAAATCTCTGATTATCTAATGTAAAAATACATATCCCCATATAATCAAGATAAATGCTACATGTTGCGTACAGCTAAAGACTAAACAAAAAATGTGAAAAATACACTTGGTTAAACAAAGAGAAGCTGGAAAAATGCAATCAATGTATCTATCAAACTACCTAGTAATTTCTAATTAAAAGTTGTATAGCAAGTTTTTTTAAACCAAAAAAAGTATTTCCTGGACGGAGTTTTTTTACAACTAAGCAATTTACCAGGAGTTTTTTTCAGTCCACATAATGGCTAAATTATTCCAAACTAACGTGTCTTTATAGCATATATAAAATTTTAGAAAGAGAAAGCAAAAGAGTCAAACAAAAATGATAAACATACATACTGGCTTTCTTAAGAGACAAACAAAATGACAAGCACAAATACTAAGCTTTTTTTTTAGCTTAAACAAATAATAAGTCTCTTAATTTCAAGACTTAAGAATTCTAAGCCACGATTTTCATCATTAACAAAACGAGTTTGAACATTTTTAGTTGAAAACTCCCGATTTCGATGAAGTATGTTAATGCCAAAACATTAGATTGATTTTAGCTTATAGTGCTTCTTGTGTATTGTATTATAGACACAAAGTTAACTAGGTCGTTCTCACTCACACAGTATAGAAGGAAGAACACCAAGTATCTTAAAGCAACTGTAATGTTAGGATATAAAGAAGGATTGACAGTTTTGAGATGTTTTAGTGTTTGTTTGTGCGTTTTTGGATATACCCCAGTGAATTGGTCACACCAATATACTTTCTACAAATCAACTTCACTTTAAAAAATCTCAACATACGGAACATCACTTTCATAAAAAACCGAGAACTCTTTTAATTTCACTTTCCAATCAATTTTGTTAGATATTGCAGAAACCAAGAGGTCTGGTATCAAATAAAATGCGTTAAACACAAAAGAATTTTTTGAAAAACGGTCGTCAAGCTCTAAAATTTTGTGGTCAAACAAAGGATAGAAGTTTCAAAGTTATCACTGTTCTTTTATTGCTTACAAACTCTTGGAAACTTTTCCTTTAATATAATTTTTCAGCAAAACTTAATGCTTTACTGTACCAATAGTTGTGTGATTTTTTGATGTCATGATGTAATACCTGAAACTGCAATTGAAAGGTGTTGATGTGTTCATAAGCTTTAACTAACTCAGCAGATGTTTTTGACTGTAGTTTAGCTGTAACAATCTCAGTGTATGTTAAGATAAAACGATTAATAGCCAAAACTACAATAAAATCGAAACCGGTACAAACTTCAGAAAACTGGAGGATTGGATGTTGTTTTATTATTCCGATTTTTATCAGGATTATCTGCAATCTCGGTAAATCTAGCAACAAGAGAAGGTAACATATCTTCTATACGTTGAAAAACTTTTCCTGACATATATCTAACACCATCATATCGTAAACCTCTTGGATTGCCGATGTGAAGTTCCACTAAATTTACAGTAAAAATGATTTTTTTAGAAATTTTTTTTCCACTTGTACCACTGTTACACTCAACAAATTTAATAAACTCTTCACTGATATTCAATGAACTGCTATAAATAAATTTTGGTTTAGCCTTACTGAAATGGTTATATCTCGAAAATTATTTCTTTTTATTAACGAGTAATCACAGGTTCGGAATCTAGGAGAAATTTCAGTTAAAGATAAGAGTATTAAAAAATACATTAAATTTTTAGGTATTCATGATTTTAATACTGTAAGACCACCTTGTCGATGAAACATTAAATATTAGGCAATTTTTCCAAACTAGAACAATAGACAGTTTCATGTCCAATAATTGTAAAAAATTAGTATCTAAATTCAGTAGAGAAATTATTCAAAATCTCTGCACCAAAATACTCAATTAGTTCGTTTTGAATAGCTTTTGAGTCATATCTGGCATTTTTTTTGGAAGTTGACATGTGCTTGAGAATATCTGGATCAAAACGAGAAACGAGGCGAATCAGCTCTTTAAAATTTACTCTATTGGTTTCATTTGTCTTGTGTAAATTAGTCATGAAAAAACCATCATCACAATACCAGCGAAAAGGAATATTTTTGACTATAAGAACTTAACAATAACAATAAAAGAATCCAAAATTTTTCTATTTAAGGGTGTCTCTGGACCAAGAGTACTAGCTTAAATTGCAATTGGTAAAGAATGACCTGATATTTAAAAAATCCATAAGTACAAGAGTACTTACTGATATACTGATGAATGTCATCATATTTGTTGCAGTGTAGTTTGAATTTATTAAATAACCAATAAACTAGGGGCTCTGCGATCAATACTTTAGCAAGAAAACAATAAAAAAGGTAAACAAAATGCACCATTTAAATGATCAGAATTAACCGGCAAATTAAATTCTTGTAACCAAGAGAATTGAAAACAATGCTTTTTCAATCCAAAAAAATAAAAAAGGTAAACAAAATGCACCATTTAAATGATCAGAATTAACCAGCAAATTAAATTATTGTAACCAAGAGAATTGAAAACAATGCTTTTTCAATCCAAACAGTGTGTAGGGAAAGCTATGACTTTTATTTGGTTTCAGGAGAAGGGAAATTTGACAAAGCTATGTCTGGTTTTGAAACAGAAGTTAAAAATGAAGGTTGACCCTTTTTCGACAAAAATGAATGGGTTTGACTTAAAGGGAAGTGGTCGAGAAATATGTGAAGTGGTCAAGAAATGACACCAAAGTATTTATGCTTGACAAAGGTTTCTTAAATGGGCGATCTTCTGCTGCAGAAGCAATAACCTTCGACTTCTTTTCAAAAACAGTAATATCCCCAGTCACAGCCATTCTTTCAGCAGGTTTCCGTTTATTTTCTTGAGAGTTCTTTATTGGATATATTGGACAATAATGTTTAAATTTAAATACTTGTGGTAGTACAGCACTAGTCCCACCATTGATATAATAACTGAACATAAAAAAAAACAAGTTTTGTTGCATCATGACAAGAGTTACGAGGAAGAATTAAGGAATTAAAAATTAATCGATATATTTCTTCACCAAGATTAGGATAATAACATTCGTTTAATTACCGACGCAAGTGCCAATATACATTAAAAAAGAACTCAATTTATCATTAAGAGGATTGTTTTCAGCTTCTCTGATCACAGCAGCAGATAAATTGTTTGAACTACCAATAGTATACCAATATAATGCAAAACTAGAAAAAGAATTGATAAAAGCAACATAATTGAAAAACTTATTTGGTTGTTATGAAAAATTAATTTGAAGACAGGGTGAGCTTCGTTAAAATCTTTGTTTTCAGATAATTCAGTTGAAGTCAGCAATCGTAGCTCATTAATAAATTTGTTCCTTCCAAACAGAATGAGGGAAGCAGAGCTGTGAAAATAATTGCTATTTGGAATAGGTCTTAAAATAATAATATAAGCTATTATGAAAGCTACCACAAGTCGCAATGTTTACATATGTTGATCTGTTGTGGCAGGCAAATTATTAGAAAATTAAATCAACGTAAATATATATGATTTAATATATATATATAATAAAATAATATGATGACCGATGTGATTGTCTACCTGTTTTAGGTTTTATAAATTGTACGAAATACATGTGCATCCAAAGGATGTGTATCACATTAGCCTATCATATTTTACCCGAAGAATCCGTTATTACAAAAGCTATATAAAGCAACGAGGCAAAGGTGTATCCTGTGTGAACTTACATAAATTCCTATAATTCTGCGGTGGAGACAAAAACGAGGACTCAACTAAACTTATTTCCAATGAGTGATATCAATTTTAGATCAAGCCGCATCTACATAGAAAGCAATAACTTTTATATCCTTTGATCCTGCGAACAGACTTTGCTGGTCAGCGTCCTTCTTCTTCAGTAAAGAGTTCTAAAGTATAGATTGAAGTAAACGGCACCAGGGAAATCTCAGAAAATTTAATGTTATCAGAAAAGTCTTGGTGTACCCTTGGCTACACCGGATACACCTTAAATCCGCACCTGTAAAATTATTTCCTATGCATTTTATCACTACATTGTTTCTGAAAAGAGCTTTATTAATGTTTCTTTGACAATTATTTTTGCCTGTTATTAATAAAAAAAATCGATAATTACCACTAAAAGTTTTGATTTACTATTTTAGAAAATTAACAGAAAAGATTTCGTTTTCGGATAACAAGAATAATCATGAGATGGATTTAGTTAAAGTTAAGAATTGCACTTGAATTCATTGTTTTATCATTAGACGCTTACATTGAGTATACATTATACGTTTTTTTTTTTTTAAATATAGACTCGAAAGATTTTCATTGATTCCAGATTGGCAGGAAAAGCAATATTCAAAAGTGGAAGTGTCATTAGATATCAGTATGGGACATTCAACCATTCCGTACTTTTACATATTATTGGTTATGATGTCAAAAACAATCAAACATTTAAAAGAACTGTAAAAGAACTTTTGCAAATCAGTTCACACAAATTTCCAACACCTGGAAGTAAGAAATAAATTCTGTTTACAGACTCTATAGATGCATTTTAATAGTGAATATAGTGAACCTTGAAATTTACAAACTTACAAATCAGTTATATATATTGTATTTAGTATTTCATTGATAAAGAAAAGACTGAAATTAAGCTTTCAAGGGAAATAGTGATTGGTTTTGTATAAAATAATACTAGACTTTCCCAAAACTAAAGTTGAGTTTAAAAACATGAACCAATGAACATATTTTTTTTATTTTATTTTTTAATTCAGGATCAGCCTCATTAAATGATTTTTTTTTTTTTTTTTTTTTTTTTTTGTAGTTGCAATGAATATATGCAATTTAGTACAAATCAATGAATGTTTTCATAAAAGAAATTTTTAACTTTCTCTATTTTATTAATTCAGATGCGTTTTAAATGTGTTACAAATATTTAGAGATTTGTTTTTCTGAAATTAATCCAGATATTTACAAACCACTTTCTGAGAATTGTTACTGTAAACTTGCAAAAGAATGTTGTGACTTGTGTGGCTATAAACAAAATATGAATAAATTAGTTAAGTACTTTGAGAGGGTGGCAGTACTGAAGTAAGTAAGGTTTTGATGCTTTTTTTGTTCATTTGATTATGAACATATTGAATTTTTAGGCGCTCTGTCTATAATAGTGTTCAAGTAAGCTATAAGTTATCTGGTAATTGTTTTACCAATGTAATTTTTAGGAAATAATGGGTAGCAGTTAGATATTGAATTTTCTTGTAAATTTGTTGTTTGTTATTGAGCTGCGCTATTTTCCCAGACAAATATATAAAATATAAAAATGCAAAAAGCCTTGAACATTTAACAAATGAAACAAATAAAGTTTGTTTTCCAATGGGTTGAATCTGCCTGAACCGTCAAAACATTTCTAAATCGATGGAAAAAGCAACTTATCCGAAACAAAATTTTATGGAAAATCTAATAAGATTTGTCTCCAGTCTATTAGAAGTCACTTGTTGATCAAAAATCTCCTTCAAGGTGGAAGCAACGTGGAAAACGGACTTGTCCGTGACTGGGATATTCTTTTATTACTTCGAAATCCCGAGAATTTCCAAGAATGAGTTTTTTTTTTTTTTTTTTTATTTCAGCATGTAATGCGTTTTCTTAGTGAATGGTAATTAGTATTTTAAAAGTTTTAAATTTCGCACCGAGAGGTAAGATCATAATCTTGAAAAGTTACATACCACTTTTATTTCTTGAAAAAAATTCCTGTTTTTTTTTGGTGCAGAACCCAAATACACTCATTTCAAAATTTATTTTCCTGGGGCTCAGACTTCGAAACTGGTCAAAAAGTTAATTTTTAAAAAACGGGTATAGTCCCTAAGGCTCAAAACATGGTCCTTGTAGACCTAAATATTTTCTAATGGTAAAATTGAAAATCACGAAAAAATTGGTTTGCTACTTTTTATTTTTTTATCATCTGAAAATTTCAAACTGTTCCTCTCGATAATGGAATTCATATTCATATGAGGAGGACAAGGAGGGTTTTTAAAAAGGTGTGTAAAATTAAGAACACGAAATCTGTAATAAACAATAATTATTTTATATTTCTGTCATAAAAAATTTTCTTCAAATATAATTTTAGAAACTTTTCATAGATTATCTTAAATATTGTTTTTAAGCCGTTTTTTAAATTAGTGTGAAAGTATGCTGGAAAAAATTTAGACGAAATTTCACAAGTCAAAGCCAAGAATCAATTGTTTCTAGGAGCTAAAAATGCTGAAATATTTATAAGGATTTATTTTACTTTAATTTAATAGCAAAATAATATATATACATTAATAAATATACATATTTCAAATCAAAATCGCAATACTTATTGACGGACATTGGTTACACGGTATATCTGTATTGGTTATTCATTAACTTGATACCCTTTGTTAACTTATAAGATAGTTAGTTAAATAAATAGTGCTTCTTTTATTATTTAATTTCACTTGTTTTTTTCTAAGCAGGAAGCTAAAAGAAGAGATACAGCAGGCCTTACAAAGACTGAGAAAGTTATTGATGTTAAATTCAGTTGACTTAAATTTTGGCTTATATGCCATTTATAACAATTCCAATGGAAAAATGGATAAAAATTCATTGGGTCAATTTACAAGGAGGTTAACATTAGTGAGTACAATTTTTATTCATAATTCCTAAGGGAAGGTTTATCATCTCTGAATGTTTCAACCTATAGGTCAAACACAAAATATTCATTTGGAAAAAAAAACAATGTACGATTATTATACATTACTTATCAGTACTTTTTACTTTTCTTGTGCAATAAATGTTTGCATTTGAATTTGAGTCTAAAAGAAGAATAAGTTGTTCACTTTTTTTTTGAATATTATTTTAAAGCCAAAAAAGTCATAAAATTTTACCACTGGGGTGTTATTTTTGTGTTAATATTTTTTCAAAACCTTGTAATAATTTACTTCGTAAAACCTTTTTGACTTTTTTTTTAACTTTCAATGATTGTAATGACAAAATAAAAAATACCACATCAGTCAATTGAAATGTTTTTTGTTTATTTTTCACATCTTATCATAAAAGTCATTTATTTATTATCAGTTTGTATGTTTTTTTTGTGCAAAGGATATAGCTGTTAGCTTTCTGTAGTATGCACATATGTTAATTCATCTGTTTGTCAGTTCCCTGCATGTTAGTCCAAAACAGGGACATAAATGACTAACAATTTTCATAACTTCGCATTGGGTCCTTTATGAAACTTTTTTTTTCCAAATATAACATTTTTGTCATTTTGTATAAAAATAGGTAATTTTTAAATTTTGAATGTTGTCAAGATTGAGTATGTTTATAAATCTTTTTTTTTTTTTTTTTTTTTGAAGATAATTGAATACGGAGTAAATTATTTAACTAGTTTGGACTTTTACTGGAAATTTGAAGACACCTTTTTGGGTCTATAAATTTGCTTTAAATTTTCTATGAAGATAAGTAAATATATGATAATTTCTCAGTTTCTTCTTTAACGATCAAATTTTTATTTATTTTTGATTTTTGTCTTTCTAGAGATTGCTTCATTACATTTTTCTAGTGTTTCTTATTTTGATTGTTATCTTTTTGGTAACTAAAAAGTGATGGCAAGTTTTCAAATTTCAGATTTCTGAAACAGACAGTATGGAGTTGATTTTAGAAGATAGAAATAGGATGAAATTGAAAGTTTCTTTATGTAAAATTAGTTTAAAATGTTTTTTTTTATATTTTTCTAACTTGCGACTTCAATTGGCAATGTAATTAATATTATTTTAATCTGAATTTTTTACTGGATTTTTTTATCTCTATTACAAGGGGTTTAAACTTCAATGCCTTACCTTCAATGCCTTCCCAACTATATTGTTGACAAAACTTAAAGAATGTTTTTTTTTCTTTTGTGAAATTTAGGAAATGCCTTTATTTACTCTTATCAAGGTTAAGTTTAAAAATAATTAAAAATATTCTATGAACATTTAGTTCAGTTGTTGTAATTAAAAAGAAGCGTTAAATGATACCGTTTGTATATAAATATGCATATAAGAAAAAGCCCAAATTCTTATATTATCAACAAATCTAACGCATGCGTTAATACTGTCGTGAGAGATTAAAAGTGAACATTATATTTTCTCATTTAATTTTGAAACTTCATAGGGTCAGGGTTGAAAGCTTATAACATGGAAATCATAATTAAGTTACAAATCTAAAGAATAATACAAAATTTATCATAAATATATCTATTAATATATATATATATATTTATATATATATTGTTTAAATTTTTACTTAAAAAGGTATTTATTTCTAAATTAAAATGCCCTCTGTTCAACAACTTTCACTTTTTCTGGGGCCATTGCAACTTTCAGTGAATTAATATTTTTCTTTCTAAACTTTATTCAAAATTATTTATGAGAAATTTTATAACTGCTAAAATTTTAAGCAGTACTTATTACTTCATGATCACAAATGTATCCATTGCTTTTTTATTGTTTTGCATCATATGGGCGTGTGCTTAAAGTTCTTATTGCTGCTATTTATAGCTAAAGTTTGTGAATATTTTTTATTGTTTTGTAAAATGTTTGCATATCGGTAAAATCCTTTGTTAAATAACCAAGCTTCTTTAAAAACATCAAAATCTGATAATTCAAATTTTCGCTAATTTTTAGAAATAAGGTCTACTTGTTTTTGGAAACTTTGTGTGAACCACTAAAAAATTTAAGCTAAATGGACGTGCACCAAAAATTCTGACTGTAGTAACAGGGCTTTATTACATGCTTTTTTAACCATGTTTTTCAGACTTTGGCTGATTTTTTTTTTGTTTGTTTTGTTTTTTATTTAAGTGAGCGTTAACTCCTTGCACACAGTGGGCAAAATTCTAATGTATAAGCTATAGACCGGCTCTTTAAGATTAAAATAAAAATTGGTCATAACTTCTGTTGTATATATTAAAGTGTATACCCATATTCACACACCATCAAAAAAATATTCATAAAAAGATAATTTTTGGAAGAATTGAATACAAATAAACGTGCTATTGAGCTGAGCTCAATATTAATAACACACAC
>JAUZNK010053274.1:3188-15666 GCA_035046665.1 Euphysa ruthae
ATTTAACTATTTCGAAGGTGGTTATTTATTAAACTATTTCGAAGGTGGTTATTTATTAAACTATTTCGAAAGTGGTTAGCTATTTAACTATTTCGAAGGTGGTTAGTTATTCAACCATTTTGAAGGTGGTTAGTTATTTAACCATTTCGAAGGTGGTTATTTATTTAACCATTTCGAAGGTGGTTATTTATTTAACCATTTCGAAGGTGGTTATTTATTTAACCATTTCGAAGGTGGTTATTTATTTAACCATTTTGAAGGTGGTTATTTATTTAACCATTTCGAAGGTGGTTATTTATTTAACCATTTCGAAGGTGGTTATTTATTTAACTATTTTGAATGTGGTTAGTTATTTAACTATTTTGAAGGTGGTTAACTATTTAACCATTTTGAAGGTGGTTAGTTATTTAACTATTTTGAAGGTGGTTAGTTATTTAACCATTTTGAAGGTGGTTAGTTATTCAACTATTTCGAAGGTGGTTATTTATTTAACTATTTTGAATGTGGTTAGTTATTTAACTATTTTGAAGGTGGTTAATTATTTAACCATTTTGAAGGTGGTTCGTTATTTAACCATTTTGAAGGTGGTTCGTTATTTAACCATTTTGAAGGTGGTTAGTTATTAAGTTATTTCGAAGGTGGTTATTTATTAAGCCATTTTGAAGGTGGTTAGTTATTTAACTATTTTGAAGCTAATTATTTATTAAGCCATTTTTAAGGTGGTTAGTTATTCAATTATTTTGAAGATGGTTAGTTATTAAGTTATTTCGAAGGTGGTTAATTATTAAGTTATTTTTAACTTGGTAAGTTATTAGGCAATATTAATTATTTCTGTGTTAAGTATGGTACATTATAACGCAATATTGAAAGTGACGAATTACTATGGTAATTTTAATATGGTAGATTACTGCTGCGCTCATGAGCAGTTTTCAAGGTAGTAGAATATCATGCCGATAATGTTATTTTCTAAGTATATAAGATAATATTATATAAGGTATAATATAAGGTATAGAATAACATTTTAGATTGAAAATGATAAAAAAAATTTGGTATTTTGAAGGTAGTAAATTACTATGCTATTTTGAAAGTGGTAGTTTACTATGAGGTTTAGGTAGTATATTATATGACATACTATCTTAAGGTGATATACTTGGCAACTACTACGGCAATTTTGAAGTTACATATTAATACGCTACTTTGAAGGTTAACAGTTCAACAAGTTATTTTGGAGAAGATAAATTACTAGGTTGTTTCAAAGGAGTATATCACTATGCTGCTTTGAAGGAGGTAGATTATTACACTGTTTTGAAGACAATAATGTTGTAGGTGGTAGATTACTATGAATAGCTAAGATGAAGGTTTAATGTTTTTATAAAAAGAGCATATTTTATTCCTACCCTTTTCTTAGGAACTGCAATCAAACGGAATTGGTAATAATGAATACATGCATCAGTTAACTGATTTAACAAATTATACCTGCAGCGTGTCTCCAGCAAGTGTGTTTGTAATTATTCCCATCAACACCTAATCCAGCTGCAATTGGCTCACCAAACACTACAAAGCCTTTACGTCGCATCATACAAATTACATCTGCTGCAGACTTGCTCATTACATGCACAATGTATATCGGACAGCTAGCCTAAAGAGATCATTACATTATGTTGCAAATCTAAGTTATGTTTCATAATAACGAATTATATTTATTTATATTTATAGCAATATATTTATAATTATATTTCAGTTAAATTCCAATAAAGTATATAAGACCACAAAATATATATCATGGTCTAAGATTGGCTTCTTTTAAATACAAAAAAACTAAATCCTGATAATAAACTCAGCTTTAATATAATAAAATGGATTTAAATTTTGACAGGTTTATTCATATATTCATTTATATTCTTCTTTTGAAAGTCAATTGTAACCAAATAACTTTTCCTAGGTATTTCTTTCATAGCATTTCTTCTTATTTCAACATTCCTACATTTACTAGTGCAATTAGATCTGCCCATATTTTTAATTTGGCTATGTTACTGCAGCCTTCTAAGCCAATTTACTATTACTTCTATTTCTAATATTTGTGTCTTCTTTTGTAAACAATTTCTGCATTTAAACTCTTGATATGGTTTCAATCTTCCTTTAAAGTTACTAAATTACTTATTCACTTGATATTTGCAAAACTGTCAAAACACTGATAAAATTACTAATACAACACTGACAATTACTAGCAAAAAATTTCTACAGAAGCCATATGAGAACTTACTATTTTCTCTAACTTTCCCGACCTCACAACTACTAAACATCATTTTGCTTTTTCCAAAATTGAATCATAAACCTCTTGTCTCCAAAACAGACTCTCAATACTTTTAGCTAGGTTGTTTATCTTGCAAGTATCTCATTAAATAATGGTGAATTGTCTACATTGAGCATCTCTTCTGGAAAGCCTGATCTAATCTCCTTTGAAAAAGCCTCCATAAAAACACTAAATAGTCAAGGTCTTAATACTAAACCTTAGTATACTCATAACTAAACAAGAAAGCCAACAAGACACCCTACTATGAAGCAGGATAAAAATGCAATTAGGGAACTAAATGCATTCATTATCCTACTGATATTCACATACATTGTTATATCAATTAGCAACATACTAAGCTAAATACTTACTATTATACTAAGCTTTCAATATGCCAGTATAGTACTCTCCCTAATATTCCGGTTTATCAAGTAATCATCTCTACCCAAGACTCTCCTCTGTATATAATACTTGAAAGTTTTACAGTCTTTCTAATGTTCAACATCATTAATGAATCTCTAACTTTCAACTTACCTAAAATAGTCACACTGTTAATTGAATCTAATGGAAAAAAATTACTCACATCTCAATCATATTCTTTGTTTAACAGGTTCTCAAGAATTTATTTTCTAGCCTCCCATTCTGACCCCCTAAATCCCAACGTCATTTCTAGGACACTGTTCACCCCAAACCTTCTCCATAGCTAAAGATACTCAAAAATTTTTTTGCTTTAAGTCATTTATACCAATAAAATTTCCTCTAACTCTTTTTATTTATTTTTTTATTTTACCTTTATTTCATTCATTCTTAAGAAATCTTTTCTGTTTGACTGCACTACCGACATTAATACTCACTATCACGTCTTCTTATACCTAGGTGAACCTTTAGTCCAACCACAACACTTACCTGTAAATTCTGATAAAATTTTTTTGCATTAACCTTAGTAAAACCTAATACTTAAAACTAAGACTTACTCTGATCTTATCTGCATATTACTTTAAGTTTCGTGTAACATCTTACACCATCATCTTATCTCCATATTATTATTCTCGATACAAAATTTTTTTTTATAATTTTCAGTTTCTTAAGGTTAGTGTCACATAACACTGGCTTATGCTAAATTATACATTCTTTAAAGGTATAACCTTTATGTCAATTAAAACCTATCTTCAACCTAGAGGCAACAAGCAGTAATTGAATGTTCAAATGTGACTAAATGGCTACCTCACTTCTTAAAATATAGGTTGCCCACAAGCACATTCAAGGCTATGCAAAACTTTAAAATCCTTTCTCTATCTTTATTTCTACTTCCATAAATATAATCACTATCCCTTATTAATTTTTATAGTTGGTGATAACAAGTAAGCACATGATGTTATCATATAAACTTACCTGGTCAGCAATGACAATTGCACGTTGTGTAGCCTCTGCCTCAACCTAAAATGAAAAAACACAAAAATTAAAATCTTTGGCATGACAAAATTTTCAAGTCTACACTGAGCTTTTTTACTTATATTTTATTTTAATTATACTTTCATTCATTTCAATGTTGCACGTAATTTCAGTGCTGTAAATTTTAGGTTAGGTCAACATATTTATTATCACAATACAGACAAATCGTAAAAATATAAAAAAAAAAAAAATATATATATATATATATATATTCCCATAAAGTTACACCATTTCAAAAACTTGTACCCAAATCAATACATACATAAAAAATCAAATTTTGGTTCACAAGTTCTATAAATTAAAATTATTATCATTCCTTTTAAATACTGGATTTCAACAAGAGATGCTGGATTATTTCTTAAGATATGACATTTGTCACAAGAGTCAATGATTTTTCAGTTATCAATAATTTCAAATAATTTTAATAATTTCTTTTTTTTAAATCTACAAAAATGTTTAAAAAATAAGTTTTATTTCTCAATTAGCTATACACGTTAACATCTGTGATCTTTAGACAGAAATTGATCACCAAAAAAGTATTTACTACAATAATTACTAATTACTAAAATAATTACTAAAATTGTTTTCAAAGTGAAAGTTAGAGTAGAAATTTTTTTTTTTTAAATTAAGTTGATCACTTATTCTGGTCAAATCAATAAACTAAAAAAAAAGCCTGTAAAGATAAAAGAGTGGCTATGGCAATCCCAATATTGCAGACACCAGGTTTAAGTTCAGAATTATCTAAAAAAGGTTATGATTCACTTGGGTAAAATAATAGATAACATTCAAAAGCCTAAGGGAGGAGAATGGATTAAAAAAATACTTAGCTATTTGGAAAGACTTGAGCTTAGAGGTAAGATAGAAAGAAGAATTCAAAATTATCACTTTGCAGAAAATAACTCTATAATCAGCACCAAACCAAATTATTCAAATCAAATACAACCAGAGAAAAAGAACAAGAAGTTAGAGATTAGCACAACACTTCAACTGTTTGTTTAACTTTCTAAATAACTAACAGCTTTGGGTAGTTACAGAACACTCATTAGTAAGTTTGATAAAAACTTCTATAAACTAGTACACAAAAGTGGCCTAACGGTGACATGAACAAAGGACAATGGAACAAAGCACGTCAGCTAAATTATTATTATATAAAAAAATTTATCAATTATAAATTTAAAAATTTATAAAAAAGCACCTGTTCAGGTCGGCACATCTCATGACCCTCGGGGCCAGTAATTCCTGTTTCGATCATTTTTTTGCTTTGCTAAAATAAAAATTACACAAATTTTAATTGTAGGGACTTAAATTAAATAAAATCATAAGAAATCCAATCTAAATTTTGGAAATCTTTTATTAGTTAAAATTCTAGAAATGACTGAATGCCTTAATTGGCATATTTTCAGTAAAAAGGTAAATTTTTAAAACAATTTTAGAAAAAAAAAGAATTTGTTGTCGGTATAAAATTATTAAGACTTAAATAGGTGCAAAAGATATTAAGCAACATGTAGGGTGTATTAAGGTCATAGAAAGTATCTATAATTTTTAAGAAACATAAAATTGAAGTTCAAAAAATGAATTTTTTAGAAAGTTGAGAGATACCTGCATGATTCACATAACTAAACTAAGCAGTTATATTCCAACCAATATTTGGATCTAGCGAAGTTGATCAAGTTTAAAGAAAATAAATAAATATTTTCAGGTTAAAGTTGAAATAGGCAATAGGATTATTCTTACTTTCTAAAATGAATTATCAAATTCAATTTCATTGCTATATATTGTGTCGATCTCTTATTCGTAAATTCAATACAAACCTCGTCAATCAAGTCTCCATTTTCAGCATGTACTTGCGCTATTGCACCAAACTCTCGACATGCTTTAAAAGCATTGAATAAATCATCATCACGCAGCATGAAAACATCTTTGTATGCCATAAATGCTTTAAAAGAATTCACACCGCACGATTTGGTTAGTTCACGCATGTCTTCATACACTTCTTTACTCCACCATGTAACAGCTACATGAAAACTGTAATCACAACAAACTGAAAAATAGACATAATTTTTTCTGTTAGAAATATAAACAACAAGTTAAAAATTTAAATAAAAGATTAAAAGTTGAAACAAAAGGGTAAAAAACATCAACTTTAAAAATAATTATATAAAATGTGCCTTTAAAAGTTTCTTGCAAACAGAATTATGTTTTGCTGTCTTATATTTATTGGCAATTGATTGTATAATGTGGCAAGAGTAAAGTAGAATGATTTTTTTGCAAAAGCAGGTGTTACTTTTTAAGTTTTAGCCTTAAAAAGACTGATAGCCTAGTTTCTAGTGTTTTTAGAGTGTGTCATTAGTTTAAAATATGTGTAATTTTGACAAACCTCTTCATCGATGCATTTCTGTACGCATGCACATGCTTCTTTCCTTATTTGATTGTGAATGTTTGGTAGAATACTGGTATTTGATATAACTTTTGTAGCTCTGTTCTCAATTGAAGATTGATTTTTGTAGTTGTGTCTTAGTGAAACTTAAATGGATGTTATCAGAATAACTTAGCAAAGGTATTATCATACTAACATACACTTTTCTGACAGCTTTTAAACTTAGAGAAGGTCACAATCTCTCTAATGATCGCAAACGCCCAATGGCTTTAAACGAAGAATCAAAGTTACAATCGAGAATCAGTGTTATTGACAACGTTTCCGATGTATTTAAAAAAAGTAATAAAAGTCATTGTTACTCCGTTATAAGACACATGAAGTTCATGCTTGTTTAGTCTTTTTGAAGAACCAAACAGCATTGACTCTGTTTTCCCTTTTTTCAGTTTAATTACCAATTCTTTTCTATTAAATTACTGGTAATTGTTCTCAAGATCTGTATTCAGGTGGCTTTTTATAAGTGTTATATCTTTATCAGCATTGTATATAACAGTATCATCTGTATACTTTATAATTTGTGAATATCGTAACACCTCTTGTAGGTCTTTCAAGAAAATAAGAAACAACAAAGGTCCAAGTATAGACCCTGTAAATAATGATGTCTCCTTGGAGCGAATACCATGAGAAAATCTACTACTAAGGTAATCGGTTATCCATTGTAATTCATTTCCAACAATTCCATATGCTGGTAGTTTCTTCAACAACACACTACGGCTTATATTATTGAATGCTTTGGATAAATCAATGAAAATTGATCCCACAAGTCGCCCCTTGTCAACATTTTGACAAATATTGTCAGTAAGCAGAGCTGTTGATTTTATTGATCGCCGTTCTCTGTAACCAAACTGACAGTTGTTTAAAAGAAAGTTACTTTCAAGATACTCAAGAAGTTTTGAGAGAACTGGAAGAATGGATATTGGTCGGAAGTTTTCTGGTAAGCTCACACTGCCAGATTTGGTATAATTCCAGCCATCTTCCACAATTTCAGTAATTTCCCAGTTGAAGTAGATAAGTTAAGTAAGTATGTAAGTAATTAATCGGAGTTGATATTTCAATATATACATCATGTAAAATTTTATTTGATCAATTCCAAAAGCATTGTTTTTCTTTAAACCTTTTAACTCTTTTTCAACAAATATACGTGAAATATAATTTAATTTAAATCCTTGTGTTGTTCTCAAGTACAAATGAAAATAATAAAAAAATCATTTTCTAGGAGCATACCTTATCAGATTTTATTTTTTTAAATGGCCTACAGTAAAATGCAAAATACAAAAAATTTAGAAAATGACAACTATCACTCTTCACACACAAACTTTTACTTCTAAATAAGAATATCAGCAATTTTTTTTTTTAAATCATTGCTTTTTTACATCAATGAAATTACGCTTCTTTAACTGATAGTTGAGATAAAAACATTTTTCAAAAAATATTTACCTTTAGGGTCTGCCCAATCTCGCCATTGCTTGTATGCTTTTAAAAGCGAATTACCTTTCTGCGGTATGACAAAATCGACTAAAAGAACAAAAGTTGGATAAAGAATATTTTTATTAAAAGTGTTAAAAAAAATACTTGCTTCCACATGTAATCATGAGAATTACTCAAAATTAATATCAATTTTTATCTACATTTTGACCTATGTAGACCAAGTGGAATAGCTTTGGCTTTTCCTTTGCCGATAAATATGCACAGCAGGCAATTATATATTTGAGAAATAACAGATGTGGGGTTTCTTTTTTTTTTCCTGCTCAATTAAAAATATGATAACCTAACAAATTTTAAAATCAGATATAACAAAAAATATAAAAAACCAAATAAAGAATAACTATTTGCAGGTGCACAAATATCCGCTCCACACTTTAACTTTTCTTTTAAAAGTCAAAACACTTTCACTGTTTTTGATCTTTTCAGGAAGATTAAACAAACCAAGCCTTAAAATGAAGTGAATTTGTGTGAGCTGGAAGTAGTTTGATTGAAGTTTGAGAATTGATTGATTCCTCAGATTATAAGTCAAGCTTTTAAAAGAAAATAAAACAGGCTACATAAATCGAACATTATAATGACAACAACTAATAAGCCAGAGGAATAAAACACTTTACGTATCATAGTAGTTCCCCCAGCAACTGCAGCTTTAGTTCCGTGATAAAAATCATCTATAGATTGAGTACCCATGAAGGGCAGTTGGAAATGAGTATGGGTATCAATACCACCTGAAAAAAAAAAGAAAAAAGCTATTAATGAAGTGAAAACAACAATTTAAGAAAATAAAGATAGTCACAGTTAACTCTTTTTGGGTATTTATGAGAAATACTTCCTCAAGAAGATTGAAAAATAATGAAATGTGCTTCAAAACAAGCATAAAAAAATCCATTAAAGCTCCCATTAAAACCACTTTAGAGATAAAATACTGGATTTCTAATTTCATAAATTTTCTTTGCAAAATAAGAATAAAGATTCTCCTACAATCTCAGAAAAATTTTTGGAAAAAATTTGAACCCTAACTGAGCCACAAGTATTCTAAAATTTTAAACTGCTAACACCAACTTTATAGATCTATCTTTAGTCTTTGATTTTTAGAGCCTTATGACTAAGAAAGAGGTAAAGTAATAATTCCTTATCCAACAATTAGACATCAAATACACCTGTAATGATAGCGGTTAAATACACCTGTAATGATAGCGGTTAAAGTTTTTTTCAACGAGAAGAATGACTTTTAACATTACTTATTTATGCCAGCTTTGAGCAGGATCTTGAATTTTAGCCAAATATTTTCATGGTGGTGAAAATAAAGTTTTAACTGTCACTTAACTTCATTTAAAACTTGAAAAAATTTAATTGACTACAGTTTTAGTCTATTTAAAAATATTTAAACCTTTGCTGAATAAAGTACTTAATGACTAATGAACCTAAAAAAAACTTTGTGGTATGATAGAAACAGATCACTTTATCTTGAAATCAATATAACCAAAAAATTTATTTCTGCCATTTTGTAAAACGTTACTGTTCGTAAATATAATCAATAGTCAACCCACCTAGGGTTTAACACCCCAACAGGTACTCAGGTGACAGTAAATACGTGGACAAATGCTCAGTTGATAGCCAATCAATTTAAGTTACACTTAAGATGTGGAAACTGAATTTAAACAACATTCAATGAAAATTAATCTTTACTTTAGAAATACATTCTTGCTAAGTCAACATGTGTTGAAGACAAGTTTTATCATTTGATGAAGTGTTGAATCAAAGTGTTACAGCTGAATGACTTTCCTAAAACTAATTTACTTACGCTAATGCAGGAATCAGGACCTTTTATCAAGGACACTTGAAAACTTTTCACCCTAGACTAACAACCATCTCCTAGCTAGATGCTCAACACGCTTGCTGGAAATGATGACATTTTTCGAAAAATTAATGAAATGTTGATATTTGAAACTTTTGGACAGGTACTTGGGATCAAGCAAATAAATTTAACTTACTCTTTCTATGACTAAATATGTAACATTTATTGAGAAGATATATTGTAAAACAGCAAGTAATAATGGAAAAAGAAAATCGTGATAAAATACTGTTAAAAATTAATTCTCAATAGACTTTAAGTGCTAGATATATTCTTTTGTGAGAAAAACAAAACTAATAATTTTTAAGCATAAAAACCTTGCTTAAAATATTTTTCAAAACCGTAAACATGTCCAGACTAAATGGCAAGACATTTTCCAGCCTCATACACAATTTGAGAAAGTCTAAAGTATATATTATTAGGGTCATGAATTGAGGGTGTGAAAACAATAGGATTTTTGGTAGGTGTGTCAAATGACTTGCTTTATTTTCTTAAAATGATGAGCAGTATAACAAATTTATAAGGTCTACAATTGAGCTAACAATTATATACAATTTTCGGGTGGTGATGCACTTGGGTATAATCAAACTACAGTATTTTATGCCATACCTGGCATTACATATTTTCCAGCAGCATCAACAACTTTTGTACCATCAGGTGGAGAAATGTCTGGACGCACATCTCTAAATAATAGTTTAATAAAAGTTTAATCTATTTAAACTTCAAAGTTTCCCGAAAAAACATCAATTGTTACAGCTAAGAGAGTTAGCTTTCACAACATAGTTCTTAGGAACTGTAGTTAAAATTTTTTTGTTAATCTTAACCCTTTATGGGACAGATCATGAAATATGCAACAAAAAAATTATTATTTCCTGTTTTTGTAACATCTACACTCTAGATAAAAATAAAATAGAATTTTTTTTTTGCTGACATCAGCATGTTTGAGAATTTAATTGTTGACATTGGCCTTCCCAGGATAATTTATAAAATTTACAAATCTGATAGAATTTATATCTACTTTTTAAACCGGTTAATATAATACGTTGTTGTTTATGAAAAATCAAGTAATCTCAGAAATATTTAAATATACAAATATTTAAATATTTTCAGAGGCACTTTGAGGTCCAAGAATATTTATTGAAAACAAAGAATTAGCTACAAAAAGATAGAAAAATGTTAATAATTTTTTGAGTTTTGTTATTATTATTAAACCATTACTTGGAAACTAGGTATACTCAAATGATTATAACTTCTAAAAATTAATCTGATAAAATATCTATACAGTCAAAAAATTAAATATAAAACTAAAGCTACTGTCTAAGTATTTAGAACTATATTTTACTTTTGGTGGAATGCATGAAAGCAATTCCTATTTTGTGTAAGACATAGTGGTATTTTACATTTCATACAATATACTCAACTATATCCAGTTTTACAGCATCTACATCTGCTTTTGCTATCACGGAATTCAGGCCAGTGATCAATTCTATCAAAGCAAATATCTGCACAAGGAACTGGTACCATGGGTTTGCAGCCTCGTTTACTTGGACCAGTATTAGCTTCAAGTGATCTTTTCGAAGGTCTGCCAACAGTTTTTCTAGATAAAGTAGAGAGTAGAGCTTCACCAATACTGCTAATAAACTTCAAAAGTGAATATTGACTTTTCTTTGGAGTATATAATTGGTTGGCATAACGTTGATAAAGCAACCATCCATTGACTTTACTAATATCAACACAATGGAATATAACTTTTAAATACCATCGTTTTGTTTTTATTGGAGTGCGATATAAAGAAATTAGCATGTCAGCTAAGTCAACACCACCCATTGACTTGTTGTACTCCTTCACAATTTCAGGGCATGCAACATCAATGTTTTTTGTTTTTGCGATCCCAGCGTTTGATATTGGAAGAAGAAATGGGTGATGAAAATATAGAGGCAAGTAGTACACATTTGTTATCAAACCATTTCAAGACAACTAAATCAGAGTTGACATCAGTCATATAAGAACAGCTTCCACGTCCAGTTTCAATTCAATTCTTTTTCACATTTGAGTAGACAACCTTGAACTCTATTTGAGCGGAGCGTTGCTGTCGATAAAATGCCATTTGCTTTCAGAAACAAACACAGATTCAATGATGTGAACCAATTATCAAAAAAGAGTTTATGAGTTACATTTTTTGGAAGTGTTTCACAAAGTTTTGAAACAACATAATCACCATTACATTTCACATTACCAGCAGCTCCAGAGTAAAGGAAAAATTCATACATTAGACCAGATGTTCTGGCACGGACAAAGTTTTTAAAATCCCACTTTACGAGCTTGTTAGCATTATACTGGCGTATGCAGCTATATTTAGTTTTGGCCGGGATGATTTGTTCATCAACACTTTGAAATTCCTCAGGTTCACTCAAAATGCAATTTTTTCGAACACCATCAAGAATAGGCTGAACCTTGAACAGTTTATTGTTCTTGTTTGCTTCGTCACCCTTACGTGCATTGTCACTAGCATGCAAACATTTTCGTAGTTGCTTATATCTATTTCGTGGCATTACATCAGCTATTGGAGTATACCTTGTTTCTTTTGCCCAGTACATCTGGTATGATGGTAATGTAACGATTGCCATCATAATTTGGATTCCAAGAAACTGCTCCATTTCATTCTTGTTTGTCGCAATAGACATACCATGTTGTTGCACACTATACAAATTTGTTTGTTCTACCAGAGTATTGGTGATAGAATCATCCCAGAAAAGTTTCAAAAATGTCAGAGGAGTCATTTCATCAAATGTAGTAGAAGGTGGACTAAATGCAGCACCAGCAAAATCTGAATTTATTTTTGGTGGCTCTTTATTTCTCCAACGGAAAACATGTTTTGCTTGTGTTGCATTTGAAGCTTTTTGATCTACACTAACATTGAAACCATCATTAGGGTAATCCAACACAGTTTTGTCATCAAACA
>JAUZNK010053285.1:0-32386 GCA_035046665.1 Euphysa ruthae
AAATTACTGACATTTGGGATATAAAACTAATTTCAAATCAAATTACTGACATTCTAGTTTCAATTTCAATTACTAAAAAAACCAATAATAATTATCAGTCATTAAATTCTCAGCACACAAAAATCTTTTTTGAAAACGTAGCTAAAATTTACCAATTAGCATAAAAAAAAATTAGGGTATTAAATTAATTTGGAGGATGTTAACACAGTCAAAATCTTAATTTAAGCAATGTTAACAAAATTGAAAAAAAATTTCTACATTAAATAGAAAAATATTTCCCACTATCAAATAAATGATATAACATATTCAACCAAACACTGAAAAGCTGAGTACTATCCGCGCGACAAAGGTAAAAAAATAACCAATAAAACCATTGAGCTTTTTGAAAATTGAATGGGGAATATGCATTAAACAAAATGACTATAAACGTAAACTTATATAATGATAATAAAAATTTTATTTGTAATATTTATTTTAGCATATTGAATGTTTTATTTATAGCTTGAAAAGTTAAAACAAAATTGATTGCTATAAATTTGTGTGTCATTTTTTTCACTATATCTTTGAAATTTATGAAAATATACATATATACACACTCACGCACACACACATAGACATGCGTGCATACCTACATGCCAGCTTCAAGCTGGTATATTTCAGGTTGCCATGGGTTTGGTTCTGGTGCAATTACAGCTCCCATTTGAGCTTACGGTAAATAACTGCTTGGCCAGACAACCATAAACTTATTGCACCGAATCGAATGCCACTCATATGCTGAGTGGGCGATACCCAGACTTGAACCTGGAACCTTACAGTTGGGAGTCAGATGTGCTACCAACTGAGCTATGTTAGTAAGGCTTTAAACTTACCAAACCCCTTCATAGCTTTTCTGAGTACTTCAGCATCTTCTTGAGGAGCAAAAGACGAGTAGTCTTTAATTGTACCTTGGGTGGAAGGTTCAGAGGGCATTTTTGGAGATGTCTAAAATAAATGATTGTAAATTTTTTATTTATGCACAAAAATTCTATAGAAAATTTTTTTAGAATAGTAAATATGGCAGGTAGATTACTCTCCTAAAATTAATGTATTTTCTAATGGGTTGATATTCTTTCAAATGACTACTATCACCCAAATTAAATAGGTTATGTCTATTGCAATAATTTCTGAGGGCAGAGAATCAATATGAAATATTTGTGGTATTTCTATCAAGTTTTGGTTAAATAATTATAATTAGTTTTATTAATTAACAAAGCTTACATAATTACGTTATTTGATCACTAATAGACTATGAGAACAACTAAAAATGATTTACTTTATAATTTTTTACGTTGCAAGCATTTGTTTCACAAACACTGATTATTGTTTTTCAAGAGATCATCTCAAAAAGGAAGTTCATTATTCGAACCATTTAAAATTTAATTGAAATTTAAAATTAAACTGTCTTTTAATTCATTGTCAATTGAATAAATTAAAGCCAAACAAATTGGTGGTATAGTTTATAAATCTTGAAAAAAGTTAACTTGTTGTATTTTGCAATGTTATTTAGTTTACTCACATACATTGTATTCTCACTTCTGCTCATGTCTTTTTTGGCTTATATAATTCCAGTCACCCTTTCAGAATTTAAATGAAAAATATCAAATTTTTCGAATTTTTGAAAAATCAGAAAAAATATTTTTAAAAATTATTTCTATGACACTCCATGAGTTGTTCCGATCCTCCCCAGAAAGTTTCAGACTCTTAGCTCTTCCCAATAAAGAGGAGTAGTGGAATATACATACACACAAACATGCATACATACATGCCATGCCATGCCATACCTTGCCATGCCACGCCACGCCATGCTATACCATACCATGCCATACCATGCCATGCTATACCATGCCATACCATACTATGCCATACCTTGCCTTGCCATGCCATGCTATACCATGCCATGCCATGCCATACCTTGCCATGCCATGTCATGTCATGCCATGCCATGCCATACCATACCATGCCATACCATACCATGCCATGCCATATCATGCCATACCATGCCATTCCATACCATGCCATGCCATACCATGCCATACCGTGTAATTGGAAGCGCTCCAAAAATAAAATACTTAAACTGCTTTCAAAAAATAATTCTAAGAGAATGCCAAAATAACACCAATCCAAACATGGTTTCATTCCAATAACTGAAAAACTTACTCATGACTCATCATTACCAGACGACTGATACCTGATAGAATAGTACTATTTCTGAAATTTATGCAATAAGAAAAAAGTCAAAGAAGGTTTTAGGGTGTATAGAAATTCATCAATAGAAAAAAACCATATTAATGGGCTGATGTGCCATGATGAAAAATATTCAACCTATATACAAAGTATAATGATCTAATCTTACTAAAATATCAAATAATTAAATCAAAATCGATTCAATTGTCTCATAGAGTCAAAATCTTGAATTCTAATTTATGATATGATACCAGTGGTCTCCCACTCAGCTATAATCATAAACAAATTAAATTATCATATGTTTTTTAGTTATAATTTCAGGAATCCACCTCTGGTAATACCGGTGTATAGAAATTTAATTTTAGATTAACACTGTAACAGTGAGTCAGTGTGCGAGTAATGCATAATAAAATATATTTACCCTGTTCAACTTAAATAATGAAATTAAATAAAATTACCTTGTCCTTATTTTGCTGAATAAGCTATCAAATACATAAATCCATTTGATTATTAATAATTATAAAAATATTATTAATCACGATTATATACATGGAGTAAATCAATTTTTTTGTCTGAAACCGTAGCTCTATGTTAGCGCATGTCAGTTTCATCCAAAAGAGACCAAGGGTTTTAAACCTCCACAATACAATTTATTTTATGTATGATAGTTTATTTGGAGATTTGGATTTTAGATCACTAATAAATACAAAAATTACAAAGGAAATAAAAAGACAATAGATAGACAATTCTTTTCCGAACCAGAAGCCTAAAAACTTAAAATGCAATAGTTACTTTATTATATTCCGCTGATTGCTGATGGGTGGAGGTTGGTCTTTGATAGTAGCTTTGCTGTGATGAATGCTGATAGTTTGATTGTGACAAATGTTTCTGTGGGTATCCTGGTTGCTGATATTGCTGTGGCGGCTGTTGATAGCTAGGCTGCTGTGAACCAATGAAAGTATTAGCAGCTGAAGCTGCATAGGCTGTACCCTAAACATTAATGCTTCTTACATCCCAATTAGGAATTTATTTAGATTTTAAATTGCAAGATGGTTGATCACGTCACAGAAGAAATGGAAAGCGCAAATTAGTTTCAAATATACAATCCAAAAAAGTATTTACTTTGAAAATATAAGTTAGTTATGCATGCAGTAAAAATTTAAAGACCCAAAAGCTTTAAAATAATAATAATAAATATCTTAAAAATGTTTAATAATAATTTAATATTTAACATCATTTTTCAAAAGAACATTTATTTAAAGAAAATTTAAAGAAAATTTATTAGTTTTTGACAAGAAAATTAAATTGTATAAATAATATAATATAATGCTTTGAACAGAGTAAGTACTTGCCAATGAACATGCATCATTGCAGCATACAGTTAATAAAATCAAAGTTGTGGATGAGAAACAGCAACAACAAAGCAGTGAAAGCAAAGTTAGTAAATAGGACTATAAAAGATATTATTCTGAACACCAGAAAATTATCTAAAAGATATTTTTGTTATACAGTTATTTGTCAAACTATTTCACCAATTCAATATTTATAATTAAATGGCTTTGTTTTACATATTTTTAGTGGTTTGTTTTTTTCAAAGGTTAAATACACAAAATCCCACGTTAGTAAGCTGACTTTTTAGTAGTTGATTGGACACTGACGTTTTTGAAAAAGGATATGGCTAAGGATATAAATCAAAATATTAAAAACAAAGCCTGAGTTTTGGGATATAAAGCAAATAAACAACTTAAAAATTTTAGAAATTTTTCATACAAACTTATAAAGCAACTATCATTGTTATTGTTAAACACATTCTAAAGTTTGCAAGGGTGCTGCCCCTGCATCTTAATGATGGCACTTCCTGCAAAGGCACCATACTCCCAGCTGTAACTAACTCTGTAGTTCTTTTAAAAACTCCAAAAAAAACCTGGAAACTTCACTGATGCCATTGCAATTCCAGTTTTTGTAAAAAAATAATATTTCTTATGGACTTTTGTTAATTTTAAAACACCAGAACATGGCAATTGTGAAGTAGAAATAAAGCATGTGATGTGAATAAAGATATAAAAAATACAGGCGAATGGGTAAATTTCAATATACATCCTTTCTATTATATCAACACGATGTTATCTTAAGTTATTGAGCCCACAAAAAAGTACTGTGGCAAAAAAGCTGGGTTTAAAAAAAAAATACAAAAAATTAATTTGTGATATAATTTTTCTATTTGATTTGTACAAACACAAGATCATGGAAATAAGTTTATAAAACACTAACAGCTTTTTTTAGAAACAAAAAGTGTGATAGGAATAAAGTGTGATTAGACCATATTTTGTTAAACATTAAATTATTCAGAATAGAATTTCTGCAGAATTTTAACATTCACTTGGCCATTTTTTTCTCTACATGTGCTATATCATTGCAACACAACAAAGCACTATGAGATTAAGTTCTACAAATAAACTTACCTTTTTTTAAAGTTCAGACTATGACTATGCTTGGAAATGATTCATGTTCTAATATTCACCCTTATAACTATATTTATCTTCGTTTGTATTGTATGTAGTATGACTATTTTAAAAATTAATTTATGCCCTTTTAATCACACATCGAACTAAATTTTCTAAAGAGACTTGTTAATATTTCACAATACTAAAATAAGACCATAAATATTTTATTTAAAGTGTAAAAAATATAATTATTTTAATCTAGGCTAATAAATTCAAAATAATATTAAATGAACAAATTTTTAATAAATATCATGTTTCAAAAAGGACATTTTTACTACAAAAACTTAGTTTTAAAAGTACGCACTAATCAACGTTGAGAACTTTAAGGCTGAAATTGCTTTGATTACATCATAGACTACTCCACACAAGTTATTTAAAACAACGGATAAATATTTAACTAATTTTTAAAAATTATCACCTACCTATTATGACTGAGTTGAAAACCTAAATATATTCCAAGTTATTAACTCTTTCATTACCGTCAAATTTAAGCTATTTGACCAACTAATTTCTAGGGGTGTTTGAGTGATAATCTGTTGATTTAAACATAAACAAAGTATTTAGTTTCTGAAACTAGAGTGATCAAGGAATATCTTTCTGAGAAAAAAAAAAAAAAAAATCCCAAATTCACGCCACGAAAACAATAATGGCTGATAAACTATGAAGAATTAGAAATATTTACTAAATAATATCAACTTCAAAGCAGTTTTTATACAAGGCAATAGGTGTAAAGTATCAGAATTGTCCTGAAACACTTTAGAAAATATATTTAAAATTTATGTACAAAAAATCAAAGGTCTAATCTTGCCTTAATTGGAGTTATAGCTAAAACATAGAAAGCTGTGTTTTTTGAAAAACTGCAAAAAATTTTTATTTTATCAAAACAATTCCGAGAACGTTTCTTTATCAATACAGACTAAATTCTGGGTAGTTTTAAACATAAACAAAGTATATATTTTCTGAAACTAAAAGGATGAAGGAATGTTCTTCTGAAAAATAAATTCTGAAAATGAAGTCACAAAACTCAAGATGGTTGATAAACTACAGAAAATTACAAATATTTCCTATAGAAATCAACTTCCAAACAGGTTTTATAGAAGACAATACATATAAAGTTTCAAAGAATTTTCCTGAATAATGAGAGAAAATATATGTAAAATATATATATATATAAAAAACAAAGGTCTACCTTTACCATATTTGGAGTTATCTGCCCCAAAAGAGACAGACTTTAGTGTTTGTTGAAAAAGCAGAAGTTTAAAAACGTCGATGATGAAGACAATGATAATGAGTATGATGAAAATAATAACAATGATGAAGATGATAAATGTTAACAACGAGTATAAAGAAATAAAATATTATTTTCCAACACCATACAAAATTTCAACAGTTGGAGCACAACTATTATATTCTATTTGAGGAAATTTTCAAAGTATCTTGGCAATATAATATAAATCAAAAAAAATTTTTTTAACAACATACAGTTTCTGTATAATTGAAATATCATTTTTCAAGAAAACTAGAACATAGCCTAAATAAGAATGATTTATGAGCTTTCTTTGCCCTAAATTTTTTTATGGGCATCGTATAAAAGGACTCGATAAGGAATTATTGGTCCACTGACCCGGGTTATGATGCCTTTTATTTTAAAAGACCTAGGTATTAGCTAAAAAACAAGCCCTCACCAAACTTCTACACTTTAGTAGAACAGAAGTTATGACCAACAATGTAAGGAGAGATTTTTTTTGCTCAAATATACATTAGTATTTTGCGTCAGCTGCACAAAGGGTTAAGAAATTTAAATCAATCAATTATTTTCCAATCAGTTATGAACCTTAGCAAAAGCAGACTGGGTGGTATACACTACCTACCCCTGAAGACAACTATTGGTTTGCCAATAGGTGGTTTTATTAAGACACCAACTCCACGAAGATTGCCACACAAAGCTGAAGATTTCTTCCTCCTCTTGAGGCAAGGAAAAAACTGAAGCCATTACTTTATCACTTTCAATTATTTTACAAAATTTCAAATAAAACTTCCTGCCATGATTTGGTTTTGATTTTGTTAAAGGCAGAAAGTGACATTTTTTCGAAAATTGTTTTTTTTTTTTTTTTTTTTTTTTTTTTTTTTTTTTTTTTTTTTTTTTTTTTTTTTTTTTTTTTTGCTAATTATAATTTTTGAAGGACTCTTGATCCAATTGTGGTACTCATTTTTTCATAAAAAATCCCTTTATAGAGTAAGTAATACAAAAACACTGTTATGATTAGGTAAAAGGAAGTAAGTCACATATCTAGTGTTCTATTTTGGTAAAAGGGAGTACGTAGCAATAAAATTGAAATAATCTAGTAAAAGGAAGCAAGTCACAATAACTTATTTAGTAAAAAGAAGGAAGTTGAACTGCAATAACCAAGTATTCCATTGTTGATTTTAAGTATGATAATTGTGATTTGCATATTTAACTGATACCTTTCACAGTTGATCTAGAGATACAATGAATAGTTAAGATTTGAGGGCATATATAATTTGCTAATATTTTTTTTCATTTCTAACTCTTCAATACACATTTAATAAAAACGATATATAATTATATTGAAAAAAAATTTACTTACTTCATTTTTGAAAAAGAAATTGTAATTTTAAATTTTCCAATAATACTTTGGTAAGAGTAGCAGGTTTTTTGAGATTATCTCAAATTGACGTTTTATCACTTTTACCAAATCACAGCAGAATACAGTATAGATCCAGACAAGCAAAGGATGAGTTAATTTTTAATATGTTTATATTTTTAAAGAAAGTTTATAATCTTGTGGAATCTGATCATTTTGGTAAGCCAGAAATCAATACAAATTAAGTTCACTTAGTTAAAAGCTATTTAGGTTTTAGATATTTATGTATTTTTAGATCTCTTTCAGTGATGGCATAAACAAATAAAACTAGGAATCTATACAACTCATTTAGTTAAAAGTAATATATCCATAAGATAAGCTTACTGCAAATGAAGGTATTTGACCATATCCACCACTACCACTAGGCAATGGCATACCTAAAAAAACAACAACAAAAAGAAATTATTATCATTTGCCCAAAATAGTTTTAATGAATTTTGGATATCTTTGAAAAAGATCGCAGGCATTCTGAATTGAAAAAAAACCCAAACATATATGTTCCTAACACATAACAATTGCAAACAATTGCAAAAATGAAGAGATACTTTTAAGATTTCAAGAGAAACACGGCTTTAGTTTTTGAGAAAAGAATCAAAACTGATACTTCTAAAACATATTCAAGTTGTCATGAGTTCAAATCACAGTAATAGCAATAATCTTCCTGTGAGGCTCTCATTTAATCTTAGGAAAATAATATAACAAGCTTTGAATGCTGAAGTGTTATTTTTTGATAAATTATTGATGATATCATCAGTCACTTAAGTTTTATTTCAAATCTAAAAACAATTGACAAATGAATAAACTTATTTGTAACTTGCTTTGTTGAAAATTATGAAACTCATCCAAATCCAATAAAGAATTACAATTTAGGTAGAAAATTTAAAAAAGTTTATCTATTGATAGATACTTTGATCAAAATGCTAAGAGACATATAAAGCCTATGACACTCTCATAAAAAATTTAAAATAAAATATTTAAATTTTAGTAAATCACGGAAATGTCTAAAATAACAGGCAATCTAAACTTTTAAATACATTACATGGTTTAACATGCAAAATAACCTCTTACCTGGAACACCTCTTATTTTTAAAACTAACCAATCAAAACAATTCATTTTATTAAAAGTAACTAGTTAAAATAAAGTTATTTCAAAGGTGTTCAGGAAAGCTCCTATCTTCTAGAAAGGTATACAAAATCAAAAAATCATTTCAATTTGTGCAAAAACAATCGCCCAAACTCATTTAAATATGGAAATAAAACTAATCTAATATTAGTATTAGAACTTATAAAACAGCAAGACGCTTTCCAGTTCCGAATTAAAACCCCTATGATATCTTTTGTGATAATTCCATTGCAAATCAAATTCTATTATCAATCAATTTATAACATTCTTTTTGTAAACTTTCTATCTTGAAAAATTCAAGTCTAAAATTTGAAATAAATTTATGTTTTGAATGAAGATGGCAGGACATGATTCATATCAAGAAGTTTATAAGAATATAAGCAAAATCATTAAATTTTGAATAAAGATGGCAGGACATGATTCATATCAAGAAGTTTATAAGAATATAAGCAAAATCATTCTCATAACACTATTACTAATATTTTTGATTTAAATCTTTAAAAATAGAACCCAAAAATCAAAACTAGTCATTAAATATTAATGGTGTTTAAAGGCTGTACTAAATGATATTCATTTTTATTTAAAACAATGTGGAAACCATGTTCCTGTTTTTATATTTTTACATCTTTTTCCAGATGTTAATATCTACTATGAAAATTGAATATTTATGAAAAATTTGATGTTTTTTTAAATTAATTCCGTATGAAGTTTGTTTCAACTCTAATAAAGACGGCATAAAAAAAGATTTCCACATTCATAACCTGAAAAAAAAACAGTTCTTAATAATTTATATTTTTTATTATAGCTACAAAATAGACCTGCTTAATAAAAATTTGGATTTAACTTCGTATAATTAGCTGTATAAACTTAAATATAAATAAACTTATTCATTTTTTATTATTTTGGGTGTGTCAAGTTATTATTGCCAAAAGATAACTAGACTAGATTTTTCCCCAAGATAAATGCAATAGCAATAAAATTCTGTATTGTCTATAATTCAGTTAATTAATATCAGCTGATAATATTTTCTTGATTTACATAGTACATAACTTGGGTTAATAATTACACTTACTGCTAGCCTGGGGGTATGAAGAGTTTGGCATAGATGGACCTCCGATCATACCGCCTGGCTATAAGAAAAACATATATCAATATTTTTCTCTGTATTTTGAATACAAAACATAATTTGGTTTCGAAAGATTATGGAAAACAATAAATGCCTCCTTTGCTTTGAATGGAGAAATTTTCCATTTCAACCATTTAATAATTCAAAATGCTTTTGAACAATTGAAACTAGCCTTGCTGTTAAATTTAGCAGTATATTATCGCTAATAAATTTTCCCTCATGCTTGATTAAATTTCCTTCCCTCTTAAATAAATGCCCCTCTCCCTCATATATCAAACTTCTTAATAAAAGCATTCATTGAAGCAAACATGAAATTCAAAAATAATTTTAAATGTGTTTATTTATACATACAAATTTTTTTACTTTTATTATCAATATAAAGTAACTAACCCCTGGAGGATATGCTGGTGTAGGTGCTTGTGGATATGTTGGTGTAGGCCCTGGTGGATATGCTGGTGTAGGCCCTGATGGCATCGGCATCGATGGTTGCGGCTGTGGATAACCAGGTTGCTGTGATGAGTTTCCTAATTGTGGATAACCTGCTACTGGTTGTGTTGAGTAGCCTGCTGTGGGTTGTGATGGGTAACCGGATTGTGATGGGTAGCCAGGTTGTGATGGATAACCAGCTGTGGGTTGGTGTGGATACCCAGCCGATTGAGGAGGATATCCATAATTTTGTTGATAAGTCATTGTTAATATATTCTATAAATATTACCAAAAAGCAAACTCAAAGTGTAACTATTACAAGAAAAGTGTTTTTTTTCCCTGTAAAATTAAAATAGTATTTTAAATATTTTTAAAATAAATATTTTCATATAAAATTGTTTGGTGCAATGTTATTTATGATATTTCATTAAATTTTTTAAATGTTATATATTACAATGCAATTATAGCACAGTTAAAGCCAAGACTAATGACGATAATTTAAAAAAGAAAATTCAGCATACGGGTAAAATTTTCCTGGAATGGCAAAAAACTTAAATGCTATCACTTAACGCATCTATAGAATGGGATAATTTTATTTTTATTATATTATTTTTCTGTAGGCCGTAGAAGGGCACATATTATACGAAAGTCATATACATGCATATCATACACAAGTTCTAATTTATTCACAAACGCTCTTAAATATTTGAATAATATATTTTAAAAATAATTATGAGTAGAATACTAAATGTTTGTCAAACTTTATTTTTATATCATTTGTTGTAATTTCTCATAATTTAAGTGACAAGAAGGATAGGATAATCATAATCTAGGAATGTAAAATTTTTCCTCAAAAAAAAAAATATTTCTTTAATATTTTGGTCACAATGGATCTGGGAATAGTCAAATATTTGAATTTTGTTTTCATAAAATAATTCTACAAGAAAAAAAAGTCAAATCAAGCCTTCATTGAGTTCCTTACAACAAGTACATCAAAAGTTATGATAAATTTTGTAAAGACGAACTTATATTTTCAAAAATAAGTGCTGCATCTGATACTATTGCATTCTGAAAAATTCAGAAAAACTGGTCCGCACCACAAGGGTTAAATATGCTGCTAAAAAGTCTATAAATTTAATTTGCAATGATTTTTGAATTTTAAATTTTAAGAACATTCCACACAATACGGGTAATTTGTGAACTTTAAATTCCATAAAGGAAATAATTAATAAATTTAATCATGTTTTTTTCACTTTTTCACAAGTATTTATCATTACCAAAGACTTTTCCAAGACAGATTGGAAATAATTTCTATCTATCTTTTAATCTATTTATTTATTGTTTTTTTTTTTATGTACTTTTTTTCGAATATAATAAAAGAATTATTTAATTCAGTTTAATCCACAGTCTTAATAGTTCAGGTTGAATTGTAATTCCGTGCGATTTTTTGAGTAGAAGCAATTATCATTCTCAGAAAGCTTATGATGACAGAAACTCAAAAACATTTTCTTTTTGAAAATTAAATATTTTACAGACCAGAAAAAAATTAAATCACATAATTTAAAATGACTATAACTTTTTATTGACTGACAATATATTAGTAAAATTTTTTGTCAATAAAGCACCCTTATATGCAAGGAAATAAAGAAAAAATTGAAACAATTTTTTAAAAGAATATCTATTTTACAGAATTAATTAATTCTAGTAAGAAATAAATTTTTAAAAAATATTTTGGATATAACGATAAGTTGTAATAAAAGTGAGTTAAAATTTTTTAAAGTCAAAAAAAAATAAACACTTCTAAAGTTATGACCTGGTCAGTGAAACTTCAGAGTGTTTCTGTTTGACTTTCAAGTTGAAGTTTTGGATAGTTATTTATTGATTCATCATATCTCTTGTGATACTACTAACTAAACAATAAATTTCTGACTACTCAGTTTTCAATTGATCGAAATATTCTACAGACAAGTAATAGAAATAAACATTCTGGTCTGTAAATTAAATTCTAGAGTTAATGAAAAAAATCACAAACAAACTACTTTTTTTTTAGATGAAAAACTTAAAAAAAACGATGACCTTTTAAATAGCTAAAATAATTTTAATGTAAATTGGTCCATAAATTGCACATTATAAAACCAGTATCAAATATCTCTAACTGCTTAAATATTTACTTTCTGAAAGTAAAAAAGTGCTTATATATTACAAATAAATGAAACGTCTCAACACCACCATCAAATCTGTCAATCATTTATCTTCATAACCTTCATTGTCTGTATGTAACTCACTCAAGGAATTTACAGTTTTCACAAAAACATATTTCTGAACAACTCATTCCACATTGGTGGCAAACACATCAAAAACTTAAATGTTTTGTTTTATAATGACACAAGGATAAATCAATCACAGATTCAGGCACAGGTGGAAAGGTGGTTCATATTGCTTCGTAAGTTTCTTCATTCCAACTCCAACCAAAATCATAAAGGCCTGGTAAATGAGGACATGAAACGTGTGATGATTTCCATTAGACTGCAGTGTAATGGGATCAAAGTACCTTGTGTCTAAATGCTTCTCTTGTTAGTTAATGGTAACTTTTCGAGACTTTGTCTGGTATTTAAAAAACATTATTCATCATAAGCAAACTACATTACCAGCATTCAAATAAATTTTTTTGTTACACAAACTTATAACAAACAGCTCCAAATTATTCAAATCTGCACGTTCGGTTTTTCATTAATACCACCCAATTTGCATAATGTGTCAATAACTAATAACCAATTATACTAAAAACCATTATTTAATGGTGATGATGCCATAAAGGCTTTCCAGTATGATAGCTTAGAAATTCCAAAGAATTTCCTTTCTAGTCACACTGGTAATAGCATGAAAGCCAATGATCGCTTTACAAATCTGTGAGCCTAACTGTTCAAAAATATATTGCAGATGAATATCATGACGAATAGTCTTGAAAACAACAGCTGTACTTATCTCATCAAAATAATACAAAAGAAAAGCACGTCAGTATCAAAACTTGAAACAACTATATTAGTAAACGGGTCTCTTCTGCTGACATCAATAACATGAAGTCCTGTATCGACTTCTTCCTGAGAGCAATGTTTCAATTTATTGTCAAGGTGTAGTAAATTGGTTATACACGAACGCCCGTACATAGTTGACCTTTGACTGATCTTTAAGTTTTTCATTTAGGTAGATAGTTAGCTCATTTTTTGTTTAGATTAAGGAGAGAAATTGTTTCGATTTCGGTTGTCCAATTTGCATTGAGTCAAAAGCTTTGTAATGAACAGCGACTCCCTTGCTTTGTTTTTCTTATACTTTAGGGGCTTCTCTTCGAATTTATCAAATATAAGTCTAACTTCATTGAAATGATTCTTGTTCTATCATTCTATTGAAGTGTACAGAGCACTCTAAGAAATCTTTTACTCTAAGTGTCATACCATAAAAAATCACTCTTTTTGTTATGGGCGTTGGTTTTTGATCATCAATGATTTTATCTTCGGGTATAAACTTTCTCAGCTCTGTAAAAATGACAGATTTGTCTGTTGTCTGATATCCCATCAGGTGAAAATAAAGAACCGGGAACAGTAATAAACTGATACGTTCCAAGATATTTAGGTAAATCAACTTCCATGAGTGTTCTTGAAGCGACAAGCAGTTTAGTCATTAACTTTCGCTCTTCTTTTACATGTACTATTGACTTGTTTATCTTAACATTTATGCTCTTGTTGTTTCTAGCAAAGGTATCAATTTTTTCTTTATAGATGATGTTCCATACAGACTCATCACCTTCAAACCGTTCAGTTATGAACATTAGTTGTTTCTCATTCAGACGAAATCGTTCAGACGCAGCTTTCAACACAACTTAGTTTGTCAGGATGTTATAAACACTTCCTCTCTTTTCAAATCAATATTGTGAACTCTGAAAAGCTCTTGAATTTTAGCTGCTTTGTTTTCTATTCTGATGTTTTTGAGCCATACATTTGTTGATGCTCATCGGTTTTTCGTGATTGGCATTTAGCTATGTTGAAGGTTTCACATAAATTTTCAAATCTATTTCCTACTTCTGAGTTAAGAAAGATTTGTTTAGTACATCATAACAGTTTTCTATTCCTTTTATCCCACCTAATAGCTTAAGGGCTCTGTAAATTGGTTCAATATTATGTCTAGCTTGGTCTTTGAATGTATATGTGAAACTTATCCAGAACAACAAAATAATTGCTTGTTAATAAGAAAAATCAATCTTTAGCAAAATATGCTTGCCAATGAAAAACAGATTTATTAACCTTTTGTGGGTCAATCTTTGGCTGATAAACAACTGTAGGGATCCTATATAGCTGGTTTCTGTTTGAAGATGGTAGTTTGCTTCGCGAGTAGTTTTGATGTTCTGTGATGCAAGTTGAGATGTTGTTTGCATTAGTGTTTCAACTTCCATTGTTCTTTTTTTTACGTCAGAATCATGCTTGTGACGTACCAAGAATAGAATCTATTTTTAACGTTAATAGTAAATTAGGTGGTTCATACTCCTCAATGCCTCTATTAAATTCCTACTTTGACTTAAAACATCATCACAAATCTTTTTTGATAACCTCCACATTGCTTTAAAGTCATGTTCCTCTAATACATTATCAATATATGTGTTGAGGGCTTCAGATTTTGCGAAATTTGTCATTATTTGTTTGGGATTGTTTTTCTGTGTGATTTGCACAAAAACAACATTTGAGATGTTATCTTGAATTATTTCTTTGATATACGTTTTATTGTTAGAATTTATGTCATTTTGGTGTCCTCTATTCTCAGTTTTGGTTCTAAAAAGTTTGTTTCGATATAGTTAATGAGTTCTATATATGCTAAGGTTCCAGTAAAATCTTCTTAGGATGTGAACACATTTTGATTGCTTTTTTTTTTTAATGATTCAACAAATGTTGTGGTACATCAGATTGTTAGCAATCGCATCATTAGCTATACTTATGTTACTTAAGCGTCATCATTCTCTCGAGAACGATTTATCTGGGAACTTTTTTGCAATGTCAAACATAGTTACCGGTCTCTTTTGTTTGAACACAGTGAAGCTTTCTGTCATAAATTTGACAATACGATGTCTTCTATCATAGGAACATGATTTGGATCTTGTTGTTAGTTTTTCAAAAACTTCCGGTTGTTGTATGTTTGTTGACAGTCTTCCAATTTCAACAGTCATTATTTTTGCTCGCTGAAGTTTGTAATGTGCATAAAATTTGTATAACAACTTTTATTGTATGTAGCATTTTGATTTGAAATATTAGCAGCTGAAATGTTTTTAGCTTGTTCAACAAAACTTGTTACAACGTTGTCTTTGTAACTTGCTCACTCTTGAGTTCGTTTCAACAAATTTTCAAAAGAATTCAAATATGGCTTGAGAACTACTAGTGATGTTTTGGTTCTTGACAAACAATACAACTCATTTCATTTCAATATACTATAATGAAAATATTATTAAATATACAAATATAATTAAGTATAACTAAATCTCAAAACAGCAATAGAAATATCGCATATTATATATCTACATTTTTCAAATATTTGAGAATTAAAGCGATTCGATTTGTGTATATTTGATGGCCGGACATGAAGAAAAACTAAAAAAACAGAAAAATGATTTCAGACACCCATTCATAACTTTTGAAATACTAAGAAAACAAATTTTAAAGTATTTTATTGACCGGGTCATAACTCTTAATTTTTAAAATTTAAATTTTAAACACAGTTGTTAGACGTTATATCTAACCTACTTTTTTAAAATTTCTACGAGCACTAAAATATATTTTAACAAACAAAATGTTTTTTATTCTTATTCTGGTTTGTAAAATAGTTCTTTTCAAATATATATATATATATATTTATTGTTGAGTTAATTGTGCTTTTCTGTCACAAAATCCCATGATTATAACACCAGTCGATCAAAAGTTATAGCCATTTTTAAAATTTTGACATCATTTTGTTCTGGTCTGTAAAATACATAATTTTCAAAATTGGTCAGAACTATTTTTTAATTTTTGACATCATATGCTTTCCGAAATTGTATAACAATTGCTTTTAACCAAAAAATCACATGGAACCTATTTTTCCAACAATTCACCCTGCACTCACTATAAAGTAATATTTGACTTAACTTTATCATTACTTAGCTAAACTGAATGAATAACATCTAATGGGAAGTTAACTGTTTTAATATACATAAAAAGAAGATAATTTAAAAGATCAAACTTAATAGAATTATAGTAATTTTAAAAAAATACACCAAGCACAGGTTTAAAAAACCAAAATTCATGTGGCCAATTCAAACACCCAAAGCCTATTAAAACAGCTAACATAAATAATTAAAAGAAAGAAAATCTCAAATCATTTGCAAATTTTTATAAACCTGCCTCCTATTGAATACTACAATAAATATTTGAACTATCAATTTAAATATGAATTAATATTGTAATTATATTTTTTGTCGTTAGTTATAAAAATATCTCAAGAAATAACTTAGATGTCTACTATGAATAAATAAACTACAAGACCAACTTAACTCTTCAATTTTTTTGGTGAAAAAAAAGTAACCTTAAATAAAATTGAATTAGTGACATTATTTCAGTTTTTTTATTTTATTTGCTTCAACAGAATTAATCAAGGCCCACAAATGAGTATCTAGGCAAACATAAATCTGTGTCTCTTTTTACAAGAGGTGATTATTCATCCATTGCAGCAAAATTCAAAACATAATCTATAGGTCAAAAAATATTGGTTAATTATTTTGATTTTTACATGCAAAATCTACAAGAAATTAATTTTCAAATTTTTAGGGCACATAAACTATCAAAAATGATTATTACTTTTATGAACTATACAAATAACACAAATTTAATATTAACACACACAAGGTGAAATTTGAATGAATAAAAGATTAATTTAGTCATTTCTTGCATTTTAAATCTGTTAATACAGCAATTAATTTTTTGAAGGATCATGTGAATGTTTAGTTAAATTAAGTTTTGTATTATTTGAATACTTGTGCAATATTGTATATTTTTGTAACTTCTTGTATTTCCCTGTCTAAAAGCTTTTGGTTAGCAACAAAAAAAAAAAAAAAACAAAAAATAACAAAACATTGGTTGGTTATTTGCCAACCGTGATATTTATTAATGCAGTAAACAAAGAGATGAAAAAAGAACAAACTAGTCATATTACAACACAATAGTAGAACATAAACAACAGACAAATTTTTATTCACAACAAATTGATAATTGGTCCTATCTTATTTTCTAGTACCTTTAGTTGATATCAAACCTTTATTTCTAAAATATATTAATTTATAACAAATTTTAAGTATCTTTTCTGGTGCAAATAAATACAAGCATAGATAAAAACTTTTAACTACTTGAAATAGTTGAATTAGCATGAGATATTATGACGTCATTCTACACCTGTTCAATATCTCATTTAATTAACAGATATATCAGAATTATTATTATATCAGAAATAAATCTTAATGAAGAAAAACCTTGAAATGAACCCAGTAGATGCTACTGAAGCACAGATAAAATTTATATTGATTAAAATATTTAGGAAAACATTGAATAAATGATATAAATAAATAACGTTTAATTTTTTAAAAATATTTAGCTCGCCATAACTGACAACCAACAATATAAAGATTTTAACAAATAATTCAAAACATACACACATATTGTTTTAATATAATTTGTTGATAATCTTGGAAATTCTATTTATCTCTAAAAAAAGGTAAACACAGTTATAAACTAAATTTTCAATCAGAACTGTAAAACTTGTTTGAGGTGGTTTAATGATTAAGACATGTGAACCCTCATGGAAATATAAAAGCTATTTGATCTTTAGTTATCCACATTAATATGAGAACCTAACAGTACCTTTTAGTCAAAAATTGGATATTATAGCAGGCTGGATTTATAGAGATTTTATCACAACTGGCTAAAAACAACAAAATATATTTTGCAATATAACTAATTGATGGATCACGACTCTACTGTTACTTCTGCACAATTTACTTGCTCTGGTAAGCCAATTTTCTGTTCTTCTTCGTCTCCATTTGATTTCCACAAGCCATATGTTTTCCCTACGTTTGTCTGCCATAACCTCAAAGTGCCGTCTTCTGATCCAGAAGCATATACTTCACCATCAGGTGAAAAACGGATGCAATGTATAGGACCAAAATGACCATGGTAAGTCTCTATTAAGAGAAAAATTTATCAACTAATTTTCTTGAATAATTAGCCAAGTTAGGTTTATAATTTATTTATAAAACTAAATCTTGCCACCTATGCGTCTACACAATGGGAACTCAAATTTTTGGCAGGGTAAAAATTTACACTATATGGAGCTGATTTTCCTGAAATGTTTGTTACAAAAGCAGAAAATAATAAACTTTCATGACAATGAGGGTGATGATGATGAAGACTTTTCTATACTTATCGCCTTGTCACAAAATTTCAAAACGATTTGATGAGCGGTTGTAACTACAAAGCAAATACGGACTGATTGATGGACGAATATGAAATGTATATGAAATATATGAATAGTGAAATCATAGGACTGCCAACCTTCCAAGATTCTAATGAACTAAATAATACCTAATATATTTCCTTTTTCATAATTATATTTATATAATAAGTTGTCTTCACCACCAGCAACAAAGACCTTTTTGTCAGGACTTAAAGATATAGAATTGGTTTCAGACTTCATCTCAATTTTCTTTAACAACTCTAAACTAAAAAAAAAAAAGCTGTTAAAAAAGTTGATAATTCCTAGAACCGTAAAAAACCATGACAGTTTATTATAGTCCGCCCAAACGTAAAGAATTCCGGTTAGCACCTGTTCAAAGTTACAATAACCGAATTGATTAATAAAATTTTTTCTATCAGAATATTTTGGTTATTAATAGAAATTATGTCATGGAAAACATTTTTTTTGTAATAATCCTATTTAGTAGCAAAAAACATGATATAATAAGGTCTAGTAGCCATTGGACTCCTGAAAATAAAAGAAAAATTAATTAAAATCTATGGCTCTAAAGAGTAATATCTTGAATTCTAAAAAATTTATTCAAAATATTTCCAAACGTTACCAAAATTATAGCATACTTTTAGTGCAAAACTTTAGCAAAAATCTGAAAATTTTGGGCCTCACCCAAAAAATTCAAAGATTCTTTTAACTTCATGCAAAATTTCAAAAAAAGATTAATAAGCGGATTTCAAGGAAATTGTGAGGATGTTGATTTTAGGCTTAAAATGACCATATTTGGGCATATTTGGGTCCAGTAGCGAAAACAAGAAAATTTTCCAAAACTGTTAGTACCATTATTGCCTAATCACTTCATGCAAAATTTCAGAGAAAATATGACGGATTATGTTTGCATAATCATAATTAATAATAATCAAATAATCATGATCTTATAATAAACTTGTATTATTATTTCAAAAAAAAGTTTTTCGTTATTAACAAACAAATTTGTGACCTTTGATGTTAGATGCTGTGTCTAAAACAAATAAGTTTACTCAAATAAATAAATCATTTCAATTGCCTCATGAGAGAACCTAAAGTGCTTATATTTTTAAAGTTTACTTAAGTTTATACTATTTGATGAAAACCACAAAATTAATAAAAGTTTAGATTTTTTAAAGCATTTAAAATAATCTGCATACGCATGCCTGGAGAGTGAGTAAAAAAAGGCTGGTTCACGATACACTGTATGCCTCCTCTGGTCACCTTTGATTGTGCAATGTCTATTTTCAAAAATAAAATTTCAGCTAAAAGCACCCAAGCAAACAGTTGGATCTTTTGCTCCTTTTGATTTTTTTATTATTTATTGTCAAACATGTTTCAAATTCTAATATTTTATTTATGCTGGTCTTAAAACAATTAGTAACCCACTGAATTCACCTTGGCATCTAAAATTGCAATGCATTTAATCATTGATACTTTTGTTGCGCACCGCAAACATTATAACCAGAATTTGAATTACATGAGAATAATTGCATTCATGGAAAGACGTTCAGTAACTGCACTCTCCAACTTATTGCATGATAAAGCAGTTGCTAATTTAACAAGAGCATCTTTGCTGAGGATACATAAAACAAGATATAAACCTTTAGTGTCCTGTTTTAAGCATTAGGTTTTAAGTGTTGCACAGTATTTTATTGATTTCATATGGTTACTGAAAAAATAGAAGAATTAACTACATACATATACTCTATAAAACATTTAAAATATAAAATGTTCATGCAAACAACTGACATGTTTCTTTATTTTTTTAAAACAGTCATTTAAATCAGCAACTTGCAAGGCTAAAAGCGACTACTAGACAGAAAGCTAAAACAAGAGATAACAATAAAGCAGTTCTTACAGAAATTGAGAAAAATATTGGTTGACATTAGATTTAAAGGATTGGAGATCATAATCTAAAGGAAAGCAATCAGAAGGCAGAGAGTTCCACAAACGAGCAGTACACAAGAAGAAACTTGATGAATAAAAGTTTTTGTGAAATTTAGGGATATGTCCCATTAAAGGATGAGCAGCAGATGAAAACGCTGCGGTCTTTGAGAAAATCTTAAATCTTCACTTAATAAGTGAATTGCTGGAGAAAATGGTAGCCTCAAATGTGGTTTCACTTGATATTTTCGGGAACAAACAAAGGCATTGATGCCAACATCAAGCCAAGAATTTCCTAAGCACATTCCTCTGTATAAAGATTGAAGATGCGTTCGAGTAGAATATCAGGGAGTTGATCATAAAAGTTGTCTCAGTCTCCATGGTTATAGGAAAACAGATTCCTATGGATAGGTGATGCAATGGTAAAAATAAGGTTTTTCTAGGTGATTAGTTATTTGAATCCTTGCCTCCCTCCTCCCCTTTTTCTCATTCCCCTTCTTCCCTCCATCTTCATGCACTTCCCAGCACAGACACCATGGTTGGACTGTGCAGAAAAAATTTTTAAACTGATATTCGTTTGATTGCCTGTAACAGGGTCATTTGTTGGCCCTCACATTAAATATGTAAAAGTATAAAATACAATTAATGAGGGTCAGTAAATTATACATCAAAATATAAAGTATATAAAAATAAAAAAAGTGATTTCATAAATAAATAATGAATTAGGTAAAACTTAAGTAAACATAGTAGCTGCTAAAAAACAAAGTATATCGCAGTAATAAATATTCAATATTTCAAATATGTTCAGAAAATTTTGATTTAAAATCTCTCGTGACTTGTTTTTTTTGCAAAAATTTCAACACCAAAAATATTAAATAAAGTATTGCATGGATCTTTAACACCTAAAAACCTATATGCAGCAAGTTTAGCCAGGAGAAGATTGTGAGATATGCAGTTGTAAGAAGGGGAGAAAACTGATCCTCAAAAAAATTAATTATTTGCCAAAAGAGTATCTTTCCAAACACTTTAGAAGCATAGGCTAGATACTGATGGGACGATAATTTCCTTTATCTGTGGCATCCCTTTTTTTATGGATAGGAACAACATCAGCCCATTTCAACTGATCTGGGAAAATTCAATTGTTAATGGATGTATTTATGCAATCATAAATGTAAGGTGTATACGACATGGTTTTCAAAAGCCATAGAGGCGTATCATTACTACCCTTCTTTAGCTTAACAATGACTTCATGGACTTCATCGGGTATAACATGAGAAAAATTGAAGGGGTTTATAATGTGGTGGTTCCTTTTGATTGTGCAAATACTAGGAAGGGTAAAATATGAAATAGAATATTGAATTTAATGCATGTGTATAGTTATTTAGCAGTCCTATTCAGTACTGTGCAAATATTTCAAAAAAAGCATATCCATACATTATTGTAAAAAACGCTTATCAATGAAGTTGTGGCTAGCTTGTATTTTAACCATAGATAAATAATAATAGTTGTTGCAATACCAATGGCTGACTCACTTACATATTTAGTTTGAAGAATATTGTTTTAAAAACTTATTAATAATAATAAAGAAATCTGGAAAATCTAAATACTTATGCTTATGACCGATATCCACTCATCCCCTTGGGCGAGTTGAAATATTTTTTTTTGTAACTCTTCAATCACGTGTTAAAATTTCTATTAGCTCGTCCAAAACGCAGTTCAGGTTTCAACACCAAAACTGCTTTTCAATGCAGCATCAAAAGAAGTTAGTCAAAAAATGGCCTTAAGTGAATCAAAAACTATTTTGAATAATGAATACAATTTTAAGGTGGATGATAAAAACAATCACCTTTCAGAATCATAGAATAAGGCTTGGTTTCCACAAGCAATAGAAATGATAGATTTATCTGATGATAATTCTAAACCTCGCAGTGGAGCATCTAATGTAATTTCTTTTACTTGCTTGTATGTTCTTGAATCCCAAAATCTAAAAATAAACCCAAATTAACAAGCTTGGCATAATGAAAATTTCTACTGAAATTTTCACATATTTTGGAGAAATAAATACAGTTAAACAAAAAGAAAAACCGCCAAAAATTTACAAAAGAAAAAACTGTTCTAAATCACTGAAATTTAATAATCATACAACCTATTTGTTGATATATAATCGTACCAAATGAGTGTAGTCTTGGGTCGGCAATACAGTTTAATACTATAAATTTTTTGAATATTAGTTATTGTCTTTAATAAATAAATTATTGGGTAAATTTGTAGGATACGTTACCTACAAATTGAAAAAATTGAGGATTCTAAGTCACAAAAAAAGAAAGTAATAACAAACAACAGAAAAATATTCAATCGAAATATACTTTTGATCATCAAATTCATAATCCATATTGAGTTTTTATTAATGAACATTCATTTTTACAGGATGTTGAGATGAATTGACTGAGAATTCCAGTTATCTGATCGCGTAATGATATATAATAACAATAATAATTTAAAAAAAAAAACTAAACATGTGCCAGTGACCAATAAACCCTTGAATAGGAAGGTTTCATATTCATAAGAGTTAAATAACAATAACATGATCACCATATCATAATCTCTTGAGAAAAATCTTGTTTTTGAACTAAGTCTCAATTGTGTAAGGGCCTGATACTTTGTATGATAAAATATTCAGAACAGCAGACATGCCAAAAAAATAAGAAATAGTTTTGAAAAATCTTTCCAAGTCAAAGAAAAATAATTTTAAGAAATCAATTGACCATACAAGACATTGCTAAGAAATATCACCTGCGCAAACGATTGTTTCTTAGAAACAGTCGCTAAGCTGCAGAAAAAAAAATCTCTTTTGTAAATAACTGAAGATTAAGTTGATAACTCTTCTTTGAATTCTATATAAAAATAAGTTATTAGAGAAGACATTTAAGACACATGTTGGATGAATTTTCTCGCTGCTCTGTAGCGCTGCTTTAAAAAACTTTTTTTAGCCAAAATTACAATCAAATCATATTACCTCACAGAATTTGTACAAGATCAGATCATTGTTTCTCATAAGAAATCAAAAAATGTCATTTTAGACCAAATTCCACAACTTTGGAGGAATGCGCTAAATAAAATTTTTTAAATGGCTAAGATTCTAGAATAAAACATATTTTTAACAGAATCTGAACACAATTTCTCGGAAAAATATCCAAATATAATATTTCATTTTAAACAACATTTGACATAGGCTTAACATTTGCCTCTGACATAACATCTTAAAAGACACCCATAATAAAAAAGATACGAAGTAATAGTTTTTCAAATCATAAACAACTTCAGCAAGATCAGAAAATCATTTCTTTAGAAAATTTAAAATTTGCAACATTAAAATTAGCATAAATTATTTTATTGCTAGCACGTATTGAATAATTATATATTTTATAATTATATAGCAAGGATTTGACGCTTTTTTCATAGGTTTCTATATACTTGGCGGATACTTGAGATATATTTTAATTTGCTAAGTCAGTCATTTTAATTGCCAGGTAATCAAAAAAAAATATCTCAAGTTAAATATTTATTCTGGCTAAGTTTCAGGAGACAACTTGCTCCTGTCTTCAGGCAAAGTAAAAATAAAATTCTAGAGTCTATGTATATATATATATATATATATATATATATACACATATAGTTTTTAGTAGAAAATTGAGACTGTAATGAACAGCGATTAGACTTTGCAATTGATTGTAACTCAGTGGGGGTTCCATTCCCCACATGAGTAAAAATTCAATTGATTATTTGTGCCTATCTTTTTAATAGTTAATTTAGTGGAAGAGAACATCATTATATACATAAAATATATCATAAAATATATGGTCATTTATATCATAATGCATTTTATGCATTACCCACTTACTCCTTATTTTTTGGTTTAGCATCAAGAACTATCAAATCTCTACACACTATTACCCTATCATTACCCTCCATTCTATCTAAGATGAAATAGATGACCCAGCCTACTTCTTAGTTTTTCTGTAATCTTTCTGTTAATTAGAGCTAATCTTCCACATAACCATTTTCATGGTACTCCCTTCCAAACAATCAAAATCTTCCAGCTTCACTGCTTATGTCCCATTTTCATACATAACATTTGTGACAGAGAATTCATGTAGCCTACCTTGAACCTGAATCAATAAAACTTTAATAGTTGACAGAAGAAACAACCCTCCAAATTTTCTCCAAGCCAAACCTGCCTCATCGATACCTCCTTTACTTTCTGATGTGTCACCTTAGTAACAGAAGTTATCATTTATTTATGAGCCACTGATGTACATCAACTGAAGCTATAAATACTGCCTAATCCAAGATCTCATCCTTGAATTGCTTACATACAAACTGAATGTCAATTCTTAACTTTCCTGTCATACCACTACCTTTCCAATGAACTCAATGCTCACAAACCTAGTAAAAAAATTGAGTTTAAATCAAATCCATTCTTGTAAACTCCATCAAGCTACTTTTCAACTTCAAGGCCATATCTGACATTCAAGGACTTCACTGTAACTAACCATGACTCAAGTTTTTGCTGCATTCACTTTAAATGTTTTCTTTTTCAGTTTTTCTTTCCACATCTCAAACTTTTCAATTAACTTTTCTACTGACCCTGCAATGAGAACCAAATCATCTGCTTAGAAGAACTTTGATAGGCACTCTTTTTTGAGCACCATTGCCAACGTTTTTAAAGTAAAAATAAACCAAAAAATCACTCACAACCAACGCCTGATATACACCAACATTCACACTCTATTCCTCATTGAGTTAACCATAAGCATTACAAATAACAAATAACTTCTAGCAATGGTGTACATAGACTGCACCAACTTAACTAGCTACTTATCTACTCCTAATTTCCTCAAAGATCATTAATCTACCTCAAGTAGCACACTGTTAAAAGCTTTCTCCAAACCTGCAAAGAAAAAAAAAAGAATTCTTTTACTTTTCTGAACACTTTTCCTGAAATTGTCTGATTTGTTTTTGCCTGATTGCACCTATAGTTCCATGCTTCTAGAGCATGGCACTACAGGTGCCTAAAAAAACAAACTGCATCATATCAATATCAGTTCTTTCTTTAATGATGGTGCATGGAAACCAACCAGCACAAACTTGAGAAGCCTGAACTGCTTTTCACCACTCATTGCAATGTTGTTGAGAACTTTATCTCTCTTTATTTTTATCTTTCATTGCTTCACAGCCATATATTAGAACACATTCAACTGTTGATACAAAAATATGTCTCTTTAGGGTGCAACTCAGATTGGATTCCCATATTTCCTTTATCTTATGCAATGAACTCTAGGCCAGTGCTTTTCCCATTTTCATGTCTTTCTCTGATAATGCTATCCAGACATCCAAGTATTTAAAATCTTGAGCTGCCTGCAACTCTTTCCCATCTATTGTTTTCAGCTCTACATCATTCAAGTGACATCAACTCTGCTTTCTTTGCATTTAATTGAAGTCCGATTCTCCTACAATGTCGTTCAACTTCTGTAAGTAACCTGTTTGCATGCTCCACGATGTCTAATATCAGTTGCGAAGTCAAATCTGTTACTATTTTTCCTGGGACATGTCGACTAATTAATTTTTGCAATATGAAGCCAAGATCTTCTGCTCCCCCATTTATAGCACAGCGAAATGCATACTGGAGCTCAACAATGAAAAGGAATAGTGCAAGAGTACTCCTGCAAGAATCTTGAAAAAATCGGTATTCCAGTCAGGTGTTCTGACTTTGGCCCATGTTTGAGAAAATATTTTAGTAATTGCATTAACCATCTTCTGTGGTATTCCATAAGCACGAAGGAACTCCATGAATTTGAAGGCTTTTTTTAAATCGATGAAGGTTAGCATACAGCTTAAGTTGCTTTCACTCTCTCAATGAGATACCTGAGTGCCATTATCTGACCAACTGTTGACCTGTTTTTTTTTCTGAATCTTTTTTGAGGTGTTCTGAGTAGAGGGTCTAATACTGGTCTGAATCAGTTAAGCGACAACCTATTGTAGAGCTTCATGAAAAGAGAGATCAAGCTAATGTCTCTATAGTTGTCAGGTTTTATTAGATCTCTTGGTTTTAATACAGGCACCATGATGAGAATTTTCTATCGCTCAGGTAGCTCACCAGTCGAGTAGACCTCATTGATAAACTGTAACACAATATCATGAACACCGCACGCCTTCCCACATTTCACTGATTTCTTTGCTTTTTCATCTTCAGCTACAGTGAAAGGGCTGTCAGTAATGTCAAGGATAAAAAATCTTTGAATAGTCGTTCTCACTTATTACCAGAGGGCTGCTCAATAAGTCGATGAAGCGGGAGTGCCATATGTGTACACGCTCTTCAGGATTGTTAGCTTTGAGTTTTGATTATTGAAAGCTACGACGACCAGAAATGTTGTTTAATAAATTCCAAGCTTCACCATGTTGTGAAATGCTACTCTCTATTTCATCAGGCATTAAATCCTTCGCCATTATTTTTGAAATACATTTCATATAATGTATATTTCTTGTCTTTATATATCTCAAAAAATTGACTGTTCATTTTGCAAACTTGATAAGCACAATACGCCTTTAAGTAACTTATTGATCACTCATCCAATAAATTTCATTACTTAATCAACCAACTTCAACCCTCTTTAGTTATCTCTTTCCAGGGAATTATTTTTGCCTTCAAAATTAATATAACAAGCCTTTTGTAACACCATCCTTCATAATCTAATTGGCTAGAATATAATAAGTTAAACTCTATTATCCTATTATCGCCTTTTTCACCATTCCTGCAACAATACCTGATACCTTTGCTACCTTAATGATTTTTCACCCTTCTCATACCCTCGTCTACCTAATCCATCTTCTGAAGTAATATGCTATGCACATTCAAACTCAGTGCTAAGAATTTTCCATAGTAATTCTTCCAAGTGAACTTCTTTTACTTATCCATGCTAGCCAAGACAACCTTATTATAATGATACGCAAAAATTCGTTACGTATACACTTTTAACTACAAAATCTTGATTACCGTTCCTATCTTCCTTTCTCAAAAGCTGAAAATCTACTCATTTCTGCATCTAATTTTGCTACATCCACTGCTGTACAAATACGGCACTTAGTTTCTATGCAAATATTCTTACTGGCTTCTATGCTTTCCAACGTCTCTTCTTTTGCTTTATACTCTGGTCTACCTCACCATTCCACCACTTAATCAATCCATGTCTAACTGACCCTTCTGTCTACCCACAGGTAGAATCGTTGGCTCGAGAAGACTATTCATGAAAGTTATCCAGTCATTAGTCATAATCACTAAATTCAAGCGATCTCTCTCGTTCCATATTTCTAATCATGAAATCATAGCCAAATAAACCCCAAAAGACTTCCCAACTTAGCAACATTAAAGCAGCCACTTACTATGACAAGTTGTTTGTCTCCAAATTTGGAGAAAATTTTTAACATATAAGCTGATTGTAACCATATTTAAGGACATTTGAGCTCAATACCAAAACAAGACTTTTTCTCAAATATCAAAAACTTTTGGTGTTCTAGCAGCGGCTAATGATTAAATGCAAAATCTTAAAGAAATATTAATAAATATTAATAAATATTAATGAATAAGTATTTTACTGATTAAGTGACAAAAATAAGTAATTTTTACCTAACTATGCTTTCATCGCATCCAGATACAATAACATTATCGTTTAACCATAAGCATGCCTTTGGGTTACCACCTAAACCTTCAATGACTGATGGATCTAAATACAATAAGTTAATTATCTAGAAACTAAAAAAATATTTTTTGGAAACATAGGGAAAACAAGAGGTAGAAACTTTTTCAAAATGATCAAACTACAAGAAAACATAACATAAAATTTTGATAACATCAAAAGGAAAGTAAGAAATATATGTTAAAAAAAAAATTTTTTTTGATCAGAAATAAAAGGATATTTATTAAATATACAAATACAATATAAAGCAACTATTACACCCTATTCCTATACTCCTAAATATCACCCGGTTCTGACATCATAGTTAAAATTCCAAAGGTATGAATTCCAGTATTTATCATGGCCACCCCATCAAAACACAACATTGGTCATTTTTCTTTTAAAAAATCAGATTTGGCCTTTCTTGACCACTTTGGTGGTCAAAGTTCTTATGATATTTTTACCATATACAAATATTCATTATCTTATTTTTTAATATTTGGACCCCATATTAATGTTAACAAAGAAAAGCTAAAGTAATTTATAACTAGGTTTGTTTAGCACAACTAATAGTTTCATACCAAAATTGATAAAAAAAAAGGAGGGTTCGCATAACTCCATCTCAAAAGCCTAAATCTCAAAGCCACATTTTATAACGTAATTGGTGAAAATTCTTCAAACTAAGGATTGATTTTTTGATATTCTTATTTTATTTTTATCACTTTATTAAATTTCTGTACTAAGTCTACATCTGTGGCATTTTTTTCTTTTTGTGATAAAATTTCCCTTCTGTAAAAAAGAACACTTTTTAAGAACCTGGGAAAATCCTCTCCAATCTTATTGCATTAAAATCAAAATTCTTTTTCATTAGTTCATTATTCTACTCCCCCTACCCTCTGGTAGGTATTGTATATTTCTAATGAATAGCCTTTTTGACATAAAAAATGGGGTCGGTCCGTTTTTCCGACAACTCACTTGTTTGACAACTCATCAAACTCAAAAATATAAAAACTTTGTGTCTCATCAAAAATTTACTGGTTCTTAAATAAAAAATGTATATATATAAGGAAAAGTTTATGAAGAGAGTCCCTTGAAAACGAAAAAGTTACATATTTCATAAACGAAAAGAATTTCCTATAACACTCTTGACTTCGATCTTTATCCTCAAATGACCCTCTTTTGGGAGTGTAGCAGGGACGATCGTAGGAAATCTATTCCAACCATATGTTGTGGTGATATAGATTACACGGTATTTCTCTAGAGAGTCCATCAATATTGCCCTGTTGTGGCCACTAGTTGAGCCGCACAATAAAAGTGTCAATTGAGAAAGACCTGTATCATCCAGGCACCCAAGGTAATCCAGTATTTTTGTTTCGAAATTCTTCGTTTCCACGTTTGCAAGACGTTTTTCGACACCCTTTATCCTTTTTCTGACGTAGCCAAAAAATATGCATTTAGTAGGAAATATCCCAGTTCTAGTTGTTGGTTTTTAAAAGATACTAATCAGAAAATTTGTTTATTTTCATGGAAACTTCTTAATTCTATACCAAGGCAGCAGTACTTAATAAGTGATAAATATAAGATGTAGACCATCAAAGGTGGAGAATAAGAAAAAGGGGAACAGGAAAGCAATACTTACTAAACTCCCCTGATAAGAAAATTCTTTCAGATTTCGATTCATTTATGAAGAATGAAAAAAAAAAAAAAGGAAAATATATTAAACTTGATTGAAAGAACGATTACTGAGCACAGAATGATACTAAACAAGAGAGCTAATCTGATATTAAGTGAAATCAATTCAATTCAAATAATATAAAAAGATAATTAGGGCTTGAGAAATCTTACTAAGGTATTGTAGAAGTAGTTTTTATAGCATTTTGAGAAAAAACTTCCACTAACAGAATTAAAAAAGAATTTATTTAAAAAAATAAATTTAGTGTTTAAATATAAATGAGAAAGCATGACGGTGAGTAATGTAAGATTGCTTATATCTTTCTCAATTGACACTTTTATTGGGTGGCTCAACTAGTGGCCACAACAGGGCAATATTGATGGACTCTCTTGAGAAATACCATATAATGTATATCACCGCAACATATCATGGTTGGAATAGGTTTCCTACGATCGTCCCTGTTACACTCTCAAAAGAAGGTCATTGGAAGATAAATAAGCATCATTTGTCTCACTAACACCTAACTTAATGCAAAAAACAAATAAAATACATTGAATGAAAATTGAAATACTTTTGGAGAAAATCTAGAGCAGGCCATTTGTTTCTTATTCTTTACAACTTATTTCACGCAAAAAATTAAAAAATCAATGAAAAAATTCAGGGAAAAATTAAATATAGAATTTTAATCTGCTTTTGCCTCGTTTACCTCAAAATCAGAATAACAACAATTTTTTTTCAAAAATTTGGCTCTATCACATCATTTGAATCATTAACCTTATAATCTTGAGCAACTTCTATCAATTGATATATAAATACCTTTTTCAGGATTTTCAAGATCAAATATCCTCATCTTCCTTTTGTTATTACCAGTGAGCAATCTTTTTTCATCCTGAAATTGAACCAAAAACAAACTAGGCTATTCCAGAAAACAGATCTTTTCATTTAAATAGAAAATTTCAAATCACACTGATTTCTTAAACTAAACATGTAAACAAAAATCTAAACACTGAACAGGAACCAGTACGATTTGAAATACACGTTTCAGGGTTCAAAAACTCAATATGTAAAGTCAACGAGGGTAAAAAAACGCAATTTTTACTTAATTTTACTCAAAACAGAGCAAAATGCTCTGAATTGACAAAGTATCGGGTGTATTTTTTGAAAGCATTGGTTACAATATGGTCCTGTAATTTTCAAAACATTTGCTCTCTTCCTGAGTTGTTTATTTTGAAGTTTTAGCCTACTCATTTTTACCCTCCAATCATGCACATAGAGGCTAAAAATACGCATCATATTTGCACACATTTTTTCAAATTGACGAGTCATAATAAGAAAATGCACACATTCTGCTAACATCGCGAAAAATTGAATTTAATCACTCAACTCACAATAATTTTACTTATGTGAATTTTTTCAGCAATTTAATGTCTTACAAGAAATCTAGGCTGTTTGTATAAATTTTAATGAAAGGCATGTTTTAGCGAAAAATAAAAACTAAACCCCTTACACAAAAAAATTTTCAAAATTCCCAACCAAAAGAGAACTGCCCAATCTCTCAATGAGTTCATTTACAATTTTCAGTGCAAAACCTTTTATATAGGGAAATCAAACCACAACACTATTATTAAAGTTGCAAATAATCCCTGGATACATCACTGCTTGAAAAACACTTTAAGAAATGCAAAAATATTAGAAATTATGTATATTCAAAGTTGAAAATAATGTTTTATTGGTCAAAACTGAGGATTGGATATTTTATAAACTGTTTTAATAAATAAACTAATTCATTTAAAACTTAACATCATGGAGTCCAATAAAACATAATTATATATACCTTAGAAAAATCTACTGTTTTTACTATGTGATCATGAGTAAATGAGTGACTCTCATCTCCTTTCACAGCATTCCAAACTTTACTGAAAAAAGAAAAAGTAGATTAAATTGCAAATATTTTTGTTAATGGTTGTTAAGAGCCACATTCAAAAAATTAAAAAAAAAAACTCCTGGGCAAGTCTATGCTTTTGTTCGAATGCCTGCTCAAAATTGATAAAAATCTAAAAATTCCTTAACTGTGTGACAGGAAAAGATGACAGAGAAAGCGCTACTGCAAAAACAATAATATGGAGCTACGTAGATGCCATAAGCAATTTAGTTACTGCAGAAGATATCGAAACAGCAATCAAATACGGTTATGGTATGAAAGATGGAAAAGTATGTGTCGTGAAAATTGAAAATGCTGAGGTTACAAAATCAATTCAAAGAAAATGAAATGCTGATATGGAGATATTACAATATCAGATCAGGTGTTTGAATAGCTTAAAACAGCATTACTGCAATTACATCATATGAGTACTATTCTCAATATTCATCCACAGAAACCATTTAAAGAAAGTCTGGTAAAGCTAAAAGAAAAAGAGAAGATTGAGAGCTTAACACTATTCTGTTCTGTAAAAATCCCATTTGTGAC